>PVJH01005342.1:93589-113790 GCA_004026705.1 Nesogale talazaci | reverse complement strand
ATGTGTCAAGGGAAAAATCATTGGGCAGTTAGGCTAGGAAAGGGGAGATGTATGGATGGTCCAAGCAAGGTTAAGCAAGGCCAGGAAGGTCTCTGGAAAAGGCACATTTTGAATCTGCAGGACTAGGTATTGGTAATAGGAGAAACTGTGCGGGGTGGGTGGGGGAGCATATGGGGACTTTATATGCTTTCCACATGATTTTTTTCTCTAAACACTCAAGTATATGGAAATTTTTGTTTTCAATGCCAATTAAAAAACTCCATGTGTAGATCATGCATAAAACAGATGAAGGGGAATGAAACTCTGTTTAACTGATCTAAAAATGAATTTGCTGTGTACACCCATTTGATTTACAATGTTAGCATAGTTTTTAAAAATTCAACTCCATTAAATCTCCTTGGATGGATCAGAGGAACCTTCAAGTGTTTACTAAGCTCTTCCTGCCCAAGGGGAATGTCTGGGTAGTGCAAACAGTTAGCGCCCTTGGTTGCTAAGGAAAGTTTGGAGGTTGAGATTTACCCAGAGGCACCCTGGTGATCCAATTCTGAAACATCGGCTTTTGGGACTCGATGGACCTCTGACACACATCAGGTCGTGTCTGGCTGGATTTGACTTGATGTGCTGGTGGTCCACTCTAGGTCAGAGGTGAAAAAACTCCTGGATTCTGTTGCCGGGAAGAGTTGGGGTCAAACCCTGCTGGGGCCACTTACTAATCAGTGTCTTCTTGAATAAATTGCCTGACTTCTCTGATTCCATGCATTTTGAGTTTATAAAATGAGGATAATCTTTTAGTACACAGACTGAGGACACATGGGGATAGAAAGCACTGAGCAAAAGTAGCTTATTTCTCTGTGTGTTCAAACCCATGAGGCAGATAGACCAAGCAGTTGACCAATCAGGTCTACCCAGCTTGAGAACCTGTCACTCTAGGACAGTGGCTCTGAACTTATGGGTTGTGACCGCTTTGGGAGTGTCCAAGGACCCTTTCACAGGGGTCACATGATTCTTAACAGTAGCACAATGATAGTGATGAAGTATCAATGAAAATAATTTTATGGTTGGGGGTTACCATAACATGAGGAACTGTATGAAAGGGTCGTGGCATTAGGAAGGTGGAGAACCAGTGCTCTAGGGCATTGCCATCCCAGGGTAACACCTAAGACCCTAGCCCAATTCACTTCAGAAACCCCCTGCTCTGCACAGTCCCTGTGACTGGTCCAGGCCACAAAACCTGCCTGGCTTATTCCTGAGAACCGCCTTTGCAAACGGCAGCTCCAGGTAAGCCCCAGGGGCCCCAGGCTCGTGCAGCACAAAAGCCTGGAAATGGCGTGTTGGGCCTGCTGTCTGTGCTGAGTCTCCTTGACATTCTCAATATGAATCTAGGAGAAAAAAAAGTTCCAAAGGGAAAACGTTAAGGTCATGTGAAGAAAACTTCTGGTAGATTGGCAGATCTTCATTTTCCTTCTCATTTTGGAGTCCTATTTTAAGTACTGTTGTGCCAGAATACATTTATCATAAAAGAAAGAAGAACTAGAAGTCCTGGATTCCAGCTTTTTTTAAATAAGAGAGACCTTGAAACTCAATGATTTTATCTGTAAAATGGGGAGAGGAGTGCCTCTCTCACAGGGTATGGCTTGGATCAAACAAAATCACGAATGTAAAGTTCTTAACTGACTCCCATGGGGAGTTGGACAGAGGGTGTTGATATAAGTGGAAGTTGTTTTTTGCACATCTAGTGTCCATTGACCAACTTGAGGAATATACATATATGTATATATACACACATATATTATAATCAGATGTATATTGTAATCAGATGGACACATCTATTATAATCATAATGTGTGTATATGTGTATATATATATACATATATATAGCAATCAGATTGACTTCCTAGGTTAACTAATCAATTTCTTGGCAGATATCCTGAGATAGCCTGCCTCATCTTTCCTTATTCAATCCCATCTATCCAGCAGATAGAAAAGACAGAGGCATCACACACCCCACTGTGTCTGCACTGCATCAGATGTTCCTGGAGAGTCACTGAAGAGTCTCAGGAAGGTGAGCAATGATGGCAATTAGCTAGCAGGAGGAGCCGTTCTCAGCGTCCCTTGCAAACACACTCAGGGTTCAGTTTGCTCCAGGAAAGCCCACCTTAATTCTCCCTGTCTTTTTTTCCCCAATGATTTTATTGGAGGCTCTTACAGCTCTTACAAAATTCAAGACATTTGTATCAAGCATATTTGTACACATGTTGCCATATGCATTTCCAAATATTTTCCACTTGAGCCCTTGGTATAAGCTCCTCTTTTCCCCTGCCCCCTTTTTTTAATGAATCATTTTATTGGGGGCTCATATAACTCAAATTTCCATCAACTGACCCATGGATTAAAAAGCTGTGGTGCATACTGTGCTAGTCTGGGTAGACTAGAGAAGCAAATTCGAAGACTTGCATATGGATATAAGAGAAAGGTTTATATACAAAAGGAATGGAACATTGAGAAAACATCTCAATCCAGTCCAGTTCAAAGTCGTAAGTCCAATATTAGCCCATATGTCTGATACCAGTCTATAAAGCCTCCTTCGGACTCATGAACTCACAGGCCAGTGGGTGCAGAGTCCTGGCGCTGGCAGGGGTCCCCTAATGGGCTCAGGGTCCATCAGCAGTATCCATTGGTGATAGAAACACCTCAGCACTGGCAGGGGTCTCTCTGTGGTTTTTCCAGCTTCAGAGGTCTGGTTCCATCAGGGTAAGGCCCTGTGGCTTCTCCTCCGGCTCTTCTGGTTCCTTGGATGCTGCCGTCTTGTCTTGTCAATCCAGTGACTCCCAACAACTGGGAAAAATGGTCTCTCATCCCCACAAGGGAAATATCACAAGATTTCCCAGAAGTCTCAGGAGAAAGCCATGCCCACACAGAGGCCTCATAGGCTACTCATTGGCTATCTCCAGATTAACAGGCTAGGCTCCACCCCAACATCTCAATCATGAAATTAACATCTCAAATACATGACTGCCACACATACATAATATGGAGTACTATACATTGCTGAAAAGCAGTGATAAATGCATGAAGCACATCACTGCATGGGAAGAACTGGAGGAAATTATGCTAAGTGAAGTTAGCCAAGCACAAAAGGGCAGGGACATGAATCCACTGAGGTAAGCTTAATTTTTAAAAAATGCAAAAGGGGTATCAGGAAAAAGCTACTGTATACAGAAATGCCTGGGGAAAGGCCCATGTAGTATGGCAGGGGCCAGACCAAATCCAGGGCTACATATAGTAGCCAACTGGAGTGGGGGGATGGCGGTGGGGGTGGGCTGATGTTGATGTGTAGAGAGGGAAGGGGCTACTGACCCACCCAAGGGGACCATATTGTTTATATCTCCACAAGGAAGGAGGAACCAAACTCCCTGTCTTTTCTTAAACAAGCATCATTTTGTTGTCGCTTGTTTGTTCAGTGTCATCAAGCCAGTTCTGACTCAGAGGTTTTGTGTACAACAGAACGAAACACTCGTCAGAGATGTGCCACCCTCCTCATCGCTTCTGTTTGAGCCCGTTGTTACGGTTCCTGTGTCGACTCAGGTCAGTAAGGGCCTTCCTCTTTGTGCTAGACACTTAAAAGCATGATGACCTCCTTCAGGGACAGATCCCTCCTGATAACACGGCTGAAATAAGTGAGCTGAAGTTTGATCATCCATCCTTGCTTCTAAGCAGCATTCTGGGAGTCTGTGACATAGTCCGTGTTCTTCACCAACACCACAACACAAGGATATCCATCCTTCCTTGAGCTTCTAGATCCAGTGCCCAGCTCTGACATGAGTTATGAAGTGGCCGAAAATTTCTTGGCTGTGTCAGACACACCTGAGTCTTGGGAGCGAGATTTTCGCTCTTGAGCATTTTAAACTTTTCATTGTGAAATGGGTGAAGATTTGCAGAGCAACCAGCTTTAACTCAGCAATTCGTGCTTTGTTTCATGTCATGGCAATCCTCTCCATGTAGCAGCACATCTCCCCTTCCCTCCTTGTGTTCTCAAGGTCAATCCCCTCCGTGCCTAACCATTCCAAAGTGTGTCCTTGGAATGGTGCCCCTTCTCCAAATAGTTATTGTAATGTGTGCAAAGAAAGCCCCCATCCTCACAACCGGCCTAGTAGGTAATGTGATAAACAGAGAGAGATGGAATCTGTCCCGGATTTTGTCTTGCTCGAATCCACACTCAATGCCCGTGGATGCAGCAGACAAGAGCTCCCAAAATGCACCAGATTGGGCACATCTGGTGTGCAGAGCTCTTTAAAGTGTTGAAGCACAAGGGTGCTGCTTTGAAGACTGAAATAGCAGACCCAAGCATTCATATTTTCTTCTTTCTTTTTCTTTCTTTTTTTTTTTTTTGTGGGCATCACTGCCTCCGGTGGTCATGGGTGCTACCCAGCCGCCGCTGGATTTGAACCGCCAAGCCCGAGGGCTGCAGTTCCGCACTCAACCACTTACGCCACCGGGACTCAGCCCAAGCATTCATATTTTCAATGGCCTAACATGCACATGAAAGTTGGACGTTGAACAGGGAAGACTGAAGAAGAATCCATGTGTTTGAATGATGATCCCAGCAAAGAAAATTGAAGGTGCCATGGGCTGCTAGAAGGACAAACAAATCTCTCTTGGAAGAAGTATGGCCAGAGTGGCCCTCAGAGGCAAAGGTAAAGAGAATTATCTTGCATACTTTGACGATGTTTTCAGCAGAGATAAAGCCCCAAAGAAGGATATCGCACTTGGTAAAATACAGGGGCAGCAAAAAAGCAGAAGGCCTTCTGTGAAATGTCCTGACACTGTGACTGCAACAACGACCCCCAAAATGAGCACAATTGTGAAGATGGCACAAGACCCAGGAGTGTGGTTGGTTGTTTTTCTGTTGTAAAGAATTGATATGGGTCAGAACTGACTTGATGATTCTAGGAGTAACATTCTGCTGTGTGCGTACCTCCCTAGTGTTATTGTTCTTTTCGGTGGCTTTTCTATTGTTTGATTGAAGATTGAGCCATGCGAAACACACAACATTCCTTTAGTTCTTTAATGCCGTCTCACCCCTACTATCATGACCCCAGGTCTATCTTACACATCTGACTAGACCAGAGCATGTACACTGGTACAGATAAGAGCTCTTGACACACAGAATTCTGGACAGACAAACCCCTGTGAACCAATAGCAGCAAAAGTAGCAGCACTATGAGGGTAAAGAGTAGGTGGGGGGACAAGGGGGAGAGAGGGGGAACTGATCACAGTGATCAACTACAACACCTCCTTCCCCAGGGCGATGACAAACAACAGAAACATGGGTGAAGCGAGACAGTAAATGGGGTAAAATGTGAAAATAAAGATAATTTATAAATTATCAAGGGTTTTGAGGGTAGGATGAGAGGGAGGGAGGCAGGGGGAGAAGCTGATACCAAGGGCTAAAGTAGAAAGAAAATGTTTTAGAAATGATAATAGCAACATATGTACAAATGTGCTGGATACAATTGATATATAGAGGTTGTTACAAAAGCTATAAGACCTCCAAATAAAATTATGTCTTAAAATAAAAAAGAAAATGAGTCATGGAGGTGAACTCCGGATTTTAAAGTTCACTAAGGGTCTTAGTCTCAACAGTCCTACGAGTCTGTATCCAACCAGTAACTGTTCATGATTTTAAATTTCATTCTACATTTTCTCCCATGAGCTTCTTAAAGCAGTTGGTAGTGGTAGTTGGGCACCATCTAATTCTTCCAATCTGATTTGTCTGGCAACTGATGTTTGCGTATTCCATTAAGCCTATTCAACCAATTGTTTCTATCTGTCTCGATTTTCTCAGCTCTTCTTTTGTGTAGACACGAGAAACTAACCATTGCACCATAACATGATGATTATGACCACATAATGGCTGCTCCCGAGCCTTTAAACTGGTCACTACTTATCAAATTAGGATAGAGAACATTATTTTTATGGACTGTGTTATGCACCAATTGACCATGGTGCCTCCCGAGATTATGGTCCTGAGCCCCCAGGCCCAGTGAACCACTCCTTTAAGGTATTTGGTTAAGTCTAAGAAGTTTTTATAACTATACACTTCACCACATTAATGGATATATGCAACAAGTCTATCCATGCACTAACATCTTATCAAGCCTATAGATACTAGTTGGTTTACTCCCAGTCTCCCTCCTACATACATTCACCCTGACTGTGCAGTCATGTACATGAAGATCATCATTTTTACAGCACTGTATACTTTTGAACAGTCTAAGTCTTTTCATCAGATTTGTCCAATGCTGTTTTATTCAATATGCTATTTGGTTTCTTGACTGCTGTTCCACGGGTCTTGACCATGGATCCAAATAAAATTATATCCACGATGACTTCAATCTTTTCCTCTTTATCGTGTTGATTATCGGTCCAGTTGTGTTCTTTATGTTGTCTTTAATATTCATCAGTTCATCAAGTTTTTTGTTTTCAATGGACCTGTTTATATTATCTGCATAGGACAAATTATTACTGAGTCTCCAAACTTAATGCCATGTTCTTCCTCAAGTAATGCAGTTTCTAAGATTTACTCAGCAAACAGATTGACGAAGCTTGGTGAAAAGATGCAACCCAGATGCAGACCTTTTCTGATTTGAAGCGACATGGTATCCCTTGTTTTGTTCAAACATTTGCCTCTTGGTCTGTGTACGCATTCTGCAGGAGGACAACTAAGTGTTCTGAAATTCCTATTCTTCAACATGTTGTCCATAATTTCTTATGATCCACAATCTCATGCTTTCGTATCATCTTTGTGGGCAGTGTTTTGTCAGTTGGCCTTGGTGCCTCCTGAGTATGGAGCTGAGCAAGTAAACATCTTGTTGATAATTCCCTGCTTATAGTCAAGATCCATCTGACATCAACAATGCTATCGCATGTTCTACATTCTCTTCTGAATCTGGTTAAAATTCTGGCAACTCTGTAGATGTGCTGCTGAAATCATTTTTGAATTATCCTCAGCACGATTTTACTTGGGTATGATAGTAATATGTGACAATTTTCATATTCTGTTGGACCACCTTCTTTGCAATGGACATAAACATCCATCTCTTCTAGTCAGTTGGCTAGGCCACTGGCTTCCAGATTTCTTGGTTTAGACTAGTGAGCATGTCCAGTGTTGTATCCGTTCATTCAGACATGTCAGTTGGTATGCCTTCATTTACTGGAGCCTTTTCACCAATTCCTTCAGTGCAGCTTGGACATCAATACCATTGGTTCTTGATTATTCGCTACCCCCCAAAATGGTCAAACAGTGAGTAATGCTTTGTGATACATTGACTTTGTATATTCCTGAAATCCAATGAAGGACAAGGTTCAGACTTTTCTTATAAGGCCTTCAAACTTTGTGTAAATCAGTAGATGTAAATGGATACGTGAGAAGAGATTTGCCTACCTTTCCTTATCAAAGACAACTGAATACCACCTCTACCCAGACAACTACCTTGTTGGTTTAAAGAATCTAGATTTTATTCTGTAGGCAACAAAGAGCCAATGAAATGTGCATTATATATATATATATATATATATATAGAGAGAGAGAGAGAGAGAGAGAGATATGATTAGTATCCATAATGCACATAGAAGACTCAGAGATGGATTAGAAAAGACAAATCTCATAGAAATTTGTGAATAATCTGAATAAACAACCTGATGTGTTTTGGGTTTGCCCTTAATCTCAGCACCAATCTAAGAACAATTAATTCTTACAACATAGCCCTGCTTGATACTCACTCTCATGAAGGAAACAGAAGATATAAGTGTTATAGCAAAGTATGATGAAGAAATTAGATAGTGCCTAGCTATCAGATAGAATAGAATCTAGGATCTTAAAGGCTTGTTTCCAAACAAACAGCCATCTAAGTGAGATGTCAATTGAGTCCACATGAAAAAAGTATCCATGACCCAAGGAGTGTAAATTATATAAACTAAAGACGAAGAAGAGAAAAGTATCGGAGCTTAAATTGCGAGTTTCTGGTTTGCAAAAGACTATGGATGACAGTGGAGTCCAAGATACTGTATATACTTGTGTATAAGCTGAGTTTTTCAGCATAATTTTTAATACAGTTTTGATGGTAATATTAGGTGCCTTGGCTGATATTCAGGTTGACTTATACTCAAGTATATAGGGTACCATTGTGGTATCTACCCAGGTATCTACCCCTCCAGTGATTTCCCTCTAACCATAATTGAGGGATGAGCATAAACTGGTTACTGAACAGAGAATCTTGGAGAGATGACAATAGTAGATAAAAAGGATAAACCTGACTTGAATGGTTAAAACCTTAGCACTTGAGCTTCACTCTTGGCTTCATCAGGTTTTCAATATTTGTTTGTTGTTTGTTTTTTCTTCACATTGGGGTTTATCTCTGTTGTCTTTTGTCATTGTGAGTGGCCTTCATGAATCTTTGGTAGATGTTTTTCTGCTTTTGGGCATATGAAATCCAGGATTGATGTACCTAGATAGAGAAGTAGAATAAGAGTCCCTGGGGGATCCGTGGGGTGGGGATGTGGGGGTGGGCTGGGGGTAAGGGAGAACTAATATCTAGGAGCTCAAGAATGAAGAGAATGTTTGGAAACCGATTATAGTAGCAACTGTACAGTACTGCTTGATGTGACTGAACTATGGAATGGAATGATGATTGGATTAGCACCTAATAAAATGGTTTGAGGAAAAACCCTCAAAAAGGAAAAAGGTCCTACTCTCCAATCAACATTTGGAGAGGGCTAACAATAATGGTTGTACAGCATGAATCAATGGCACTGAATTACACATGTAGAAGTTGAATTTTGTGAACATTTTGTTGTGCATATTTTTTCCAAAATGAAAAAAAACTACATGAATAACAATGAGTAGGAGGAAAAAGAAAATGTTCTAAAGTTGATTGTGGTGAAGATTGTACAACTCTTCTTAATATGGTTGGACTGTATGATATGTGGACAAAGTGCCAATAAAATTGTTAAAATATTTTCAATACTGCTATCATAAAGATTAATGTAGCAATATAATATCACTTGATATTATATTAGAAAGAATGAAAATGCCTGTGATGGTGAGAATGAAGAGTAAGCAAGTTAGTTATACATGGTTGGGTGAAATATTAATTGCTACAAATTTCCTGGAAACCAGGCAGAGACTAGAAGACTTTAAATACACATGCCCTTCAACCCAGCAGTCTTACTTGGAAATCCAGCCTACAAATTCAAAAGCACTACTACAAAGGAAACACACACAGAAGCGTTTATTATGTGAACAAAGTCCTTTACTGCTGCCCTTTGTGTAGATGGCAAAACACTGGAAGCAACATGAATGTCCACCTCTAGGGGGATGATTGAAAGAAATTATAGTGTGCACATATCATGGGTATTACGTAGCCATTTCAAACTGAAATTTAGGTCTATCCTAATTGACTTGGAGGGATTTCCACATAATGTGATCAAGTAGGAAAATTCTATGCAGAGGTGTATGTGTCCCATGATCCAATTTTCAGAAAACGGAGACCTCGGTCAATGGGGGGAAAAAAAAAGAGCACCAGTGGAACAGATTGTTAGACACTGCACTGCTATTAGGTTGTTTGAACCCACTCAGCTGTCCCACAGGATAAAGGCCTGACAATCTGCTTTGAGAGAGATGACAGCCTAGACGTAGTTATGTGTGCAGAACAGGTGTGGGATGGCGCTTGGGGGTGTATATACAAACATATATAGGCTTGGCAGAGGGTATTTCTAGTCATGCATTTGTATGTGCTGCAAATACATCCATGTTGACAGTAGAATACATGGAGGCAAAGTGATGGAAACACCTGAGCCACAAACAGCACCCAGAGGGTCTGAGTCACTGGGCCTGAGGGTTTAGGACCCCAGTCCCAAGGGACATCTTGGCCAATTGGCATAAGATCGTCCACAGTGTTCTCCATCTCATTTTGGTGAGTAAAAGTGGAATCCTTAAAGCTTGCATGCAGCCATCTAAGATGCCACTATTCGTCTTCCCCTCAAAGGAAACTAAGCCCCCAAAGCTAGTGGAACACATGAAACAGCTTCCAAAAGCTTGAGACAAGGAAAACAGATGATGTTTAACGACCGTCACTGACTGCACTGATCTGAGTCACAGAAGGTACTGGAGAAAATGGGGATGGGGGTTGGAGGGGGGTGGATAGTAGAAGAAAATTTAAAGTCATAAAAAGACCAAGACTTATCGGTCTGATAAAGACTTAAACACCCTTCAAACCTGGAACTGAACCCATTCCTAGAGAGCAACTTCAGCCAAACAGTGAACAGGCCTATACAGAGAACAGCAATATCCCGTGAGGAGGTTGTTTTTCAAAACCACCTGTCATGCAAGACCACAAGGGCAGTTCATGACCAAAAACTAAGCTGAGAAGGCAGGAGGAGCAGGAGGAATGGGGAAACTGACACAGGGAACGCAGGGAAGGAGTGACAAGAGGGCTATTACATTGAAGGGATTGCAATTAGTAACACAAAGCAAAATGTATGCACAGTTTTGACTGAGAAAGTCATTTGCTCTGTAAACTTTCCCCTAGACCATAATAAAATGTTAAAGACAAACAGCAAAATCACACATAGCCTAGAAAATGTGCATGGCTTTACTACTGTCACTTGGGGTTGCTGTAAATTGAAATTGACATGATGACGTCTAACAATCAATGAAAAAGCACCTACGCTCTCAACTCAAGTATTCCCTCAATGCAAGAACACTGTTCAATTAAACTGGCATTCCATGATGCTCACCTTCTCGACACAATCGCTGAAGACAAATGGGTGTATAAGCAAATGTGAAGAAAGCTGACAATGTCTGGCTATCAAAAATGGGGTCTTAAAGGCTTGGAGGTAAACAAGCGGCCATCTAGCTCAGAAGCAACAAAGCCCATATCGAAGAAGCACACTAACCTGTGTGATCATGAGGTGTTGAAGGAATCAGGTATCAGGCATCAAAGAAAAAAATCCATATCATTGTGAATGTGGGGGGGAGTGGGGACCCAAAGCTCATCTGTAGGTAACTGGACATCCCCTTACAGAAGGCTCACAGGGAGGGCATGAGCCTGTTAGGGTGCAGGGTAGCAACAATGAAACATACCATTTTCCATGAGTTCTTAAATGCTTCCTCCCTTCCATTATCATGATCCAGATTCTACCTTACAAATTTGGCTTGACCAGAGGATGTACATGTACAGACAGGAACTGGAAACAGGGAGTTTACGAGAGATGAACCCTTCAGGACCAGTGGTAAGAGTGGTGGTACCAGGAGGCGGAGGGAAGGTGGGGTAGAACTGGGGAACGAATCACAAGGATCTACATATGGCCTCCTCCCTGGAGGATGGACAACAGAAAAGTGGGTGAATGGAGATGTTGGACAGTTAAGACATGACAAAATTATAATAATTTACAAATTATAAAGGGTTTGTGAGGGGGGCAGTGGGAAGGGAGGGAAAAATGAGGATCTGACATCAAGTGCTTAATTAGAAAGAAAATGTTTTGAGAATGATCGTGGCAACAAATGTACAACTGTCCTTGACACAATGGATGTACATATGGATTGTGATAAGGGTTGAATGAGTCCCCAATAAAATGATTAAAAGAGAAAAAGAAACAGCAACAACCCTGAAACCACTCATGTTAGATTTGTGTGTATGTGTGTGTGTGCAATCTTCTAGTTTCCTGCCTAAATGTTTTCCTTTTTTTTCCTAAGAGAACTTCCATTATTGAGAGAAGCAATGTGCCCCAAGTGAAAGAGACATTTTGTCTCTCTTTCAGAGGGGAGTAGCCAACAAGTTCTGAAGTAGAAACTTTGGATGGAGTTGTCAGTGAAACATCCTCACCAACGCACACACCTTGTCTTTGCATTTGGTGTTTCTTCTTTTTTATCGTCAATAAGGATGTGACGCTGGAGCTTTCGGTCATTTATGATTTGCAGATGTGACACTATGATAGGATTTTAAGGTACGACAGATTGCAAATCAAAATGTTTTCAGGAATGAGGCTCCCCTATCAATTGGGGAGCTACCCTATACTTCCTGGACTTCATCCATAAATGAAGACATATTCCAGTTAGTAAACCTCTGTAGCCAGGTTAGTGTTAAACTCAAACTCCCAGCCATTGGGTCAATTTCAACTCATAGTCAACTGACAAAAGAGAATAGAACTGCCCCTGTGGGTTTCTGAGGCGAAACATCCTCATGGGAACAGGAAGCCTCATCTTTCTCCCTGAGAGTGACTGGTGCGTTTGAACTACTGAGTTTGCTGTTAGAAGCTCAACACAAAATTCACTACACCATCAGGCTACAGCTACTCAGGACCAGACCCAGTATGTGAGCATGAGAAGTTATACGCGAATATATACTATGTGGCTGGCATGACTTACCAGAAGCAGGTTGTAGGGAGATAGAATGGAGCAAGGAAAACGAGCTTATTTAAATAAAGAGCAATCTTCATCAGAAACAAAATACAAAGGAGCCCTGTTGGTGGCACAATTGGTAAAGCACCCAGCAGCTAACTGAGAAAAGTCAGCGGAAATGCAGCAATTTGAACCCACCAGCCACCCTGTGGGAGGAAGACAGGGCAGTTTGTTCCTGCCACGTCTACATTACAGCCTTGGGACCCCTCTGAGGCAGATCTAGTCTGTTCTATAGGTTTGCCGTGGACTTGAAGATACACAGTAACAACATGAATACCACCACATTTGTTTACATTTGTGCATACACTCTTTCCAAGACCTGCTTCCTTGCATTTTATTTCAGTAAAAAAGTAGGAGGCATGGAAATGCTATGTGGCCCTAACTTGGGCGGTGAGAAGGGGAGGAAAAGAATCACCATTATCAGAATCAACTGCCCAAGGTCAACAAGTCATCACCTTCCAACCTTCCTCCAATTCTGACACCAACTCTCCCACAGATCTCCTTTCCAGCTGGGTTCAAGAATTCACTGTAATAGCCACACACAATTCACAGATGATGCTCACATTGGGCAAGCTAATATGCTAGAATTCAGGTGAGAAATTCTGAGGATACAGCTGTGCAGTCAGGACCATGTCTTTGAGTAGTTACCAGTTGGATTGCAATCCAGGAGAAAGACTGGGCTTTCTATTCCAGTAAATAGTGACAGTCTCGGACACCTACAGGGGACTTGATGGCAGGGAGTTTGGGGTTTGGGGGTGCTTGCAGGCAGGTCCCTCTGGCCTTCACCTCTTAACCTGGCCCCTGCTCTGCTTAGGCAATGTTACAAAGAGTTCTTTTAGGGTTTCCAATTAAGGCCCACGGGACATGCCGCTACTGGATAGAAGCCTCAACCCAAAGCACTCCGCTCCAGCTCCATGGGTCAGCAATTAAGTCACACACACACACACACACACACACACACACACACCCCTCCTCCCAAACACTCAACTTTCATTGCTCTGTGAGCCAGGAAGCCCACCACTATGTCATAAGCTTTGGCTCCTCGTTCTGTTGTTACTTCTTTGATGGTCAAAGCTGTCTCTTGCGACTTGGAGTCCAAAGGATGAAAACTCCACTCCTGACACCTGTCTTGCTGGAACTACCCTCTTCCTGCTTCTGAGATGACAGGATGGCACTCACAATTGACAACCACTCACAGCTGACTCATTCAATCAATATCTTTCCCAACCTTCTTATGCAGACCCATCGGAATGTGATGGTCATTGGTGGGAGTAACAGAGGTTATGGCTCAACTCACTGCCCTTGACTTGATTCCAACTGACAGGCACTCCATAGGACAGGGCAGAACTTCCCTCTGGGTATCTGGGACAGTAATTCTTTAAGGCAGAGTTCCTCAAACTTTTTAAACAGGGGACTAGTTCATTGTCCCTCAGACCCTTGGAGGGCTGGACTATAGTTAAAACACACACACACACACACACACACACACACACACACACACATACACGATGAACAAATTCACTGCGGCCCCGGGATGAATTGACTGCTAAGCAGGATAGCAGCAGCGGCAAAAACACCTTGTGGGCTGGATAAATGTCCTCAGTGGGCCACATGTGGCCCTCGGGCCATAGTTTGAGGACTCCTGAGTAAGGGAGCAAAAAGTCTTATCTTCTTCCCAAGGAGCAGCAGAGTCCTATTAAATCATAGACTGCATTTCAACTTCTCTCAGAGCCATCCTGGGGCCTGGAATCTCAGTCAAGGACATATTTAGATTATTGTCTCGTATAGCTCATCAACATAAATGGATGTATGATAGGATAGACACCAAACTGGGGCTATCTTAGGGCAGTGGGATGTCAGGTAATCATATCTTTCTTTGTTATGTTTCTGTGATTGCTGCCATCCTTATATTCATCTTATATTATTAAACCAGGGAAAATCAATAAAACTCTTTACATTGTGAAATAAAAACAACAGCAAGGACAAGTTTGAAGCTGAGGCAAGATAGAAAGGTCCTCGTGATGGGGCAGGCATTGAGCTGCTCACTAAAAGGTCAGTGGTTCAACCCCACCAGCTGCTCCAAGGGTCACTATGAGTCAGACTGGACTTTATTTAAGTAACGTAGGTAAGAAAGGGTAGAGATTGAACACAGATAATGACACTGGGGGTGGAGAGACGAAGGAAGATTTTAAAATATTAGGGAGGCAGAATCAATAGGGTGTGGTGATTGAATAGGAAGGAGGGAGTAGGCAAAGTTCCTGGCTTAAACAGCACATGGAGATGAGTACCCTTCCCCGAGATAGGGAACAAAGAAAGAGAGCAGCTGCTGACTGAGGACAAATATCAGCTTCCAAACATCGATGCCTCTGCCTCATCCTGAATCAGAATCTTTAGATACGTGTAAGGGGTGATTCTAAGGCACAGCCAGGGCCGAGAGCGATGATGAAGACTCATTGCTTCATGGAACCCTGGACACCCTCACATTTAAAGGGTAGGCAGAGGTTCAGAGTTCAGAAACCTTGAGATAAAGAAAATGTGGTCTGATAAAAACAAAAATGGGGCAAGCCAAGGGAGGATGTGTTCTGGAAATCAACAGAAAAGAAAGTTTCTAAGACTTAGCACTATGCTGGATGCTTGATGGGTACTCAATAAACACATACTGGCTAAATGACGAAAGGAATGAGAACAGCGGTGTCAACTATTGCTGAGGAGTCAAGAAATAAATGGATTGTAAAATATACATTGGATTTAGCATTACAGATGTCATCTTTAACCCTGGTAGGTCAGTTTCTGTTGTGTGATAAAGAGTAAGACATGGGTTGACTACTGAATGACAATAAACTATTCTATCAAAACATTTGGATTCAATCTTAAAATCACAGTGCCAAGAAATACTTTATGATACTAAAAAATGCTCACAAACTAACAGTCAATAAAGAGTAGGATGCAAAACTCTACTTAAAACATACGATCTCAGTTCTGATATAAGTTAGAGCCATAAAGACTGAATTAAGAGGTGAAGGCTCAGGCTGAGCCCTTGTGGCATAGTATTTGAATGTGGGACTGTGGCCCCCTGGCTTGGCAGTTCAAATCCAGCAGCAGCTCTCAAGAAGCAAGGCTGGGCCTCCCACTCCCACCAAAAAAAATAAGAGGTGAAGGCTCTGGAGTGAGACCTGGCTGGGGATTGTGTCCATGTGGAGGCCTGGGTTAGTCACTCATTGGATTGCGGTGAACCTGGCAATCAGAAGTTGTTCAGTAAAATTAATGTTTGCTGTTGAATGTTAGATAGAGATATAAAGAATCTACCATTGCTATCAAGAGATTCTGCCTCACGGGGACCTCATGTCTGTCAGAGGTGAACTGTATTCCACAGGCTTTTCAATGGCTGCTTTTTCAGAAGGACCCACCTTTCTTCCCAGTAACCTCGAGGTAAACGTGAATGTTAAAACTTTGGGCGGCCAGCTGAGCACATTAACTCTTTGTACCACTCAGTGCCTCACTCCCGTAAACCTAGACACATGGAGAAAAGTTTCTTCAGTAAAGATACCCCAAAAATGAGTGTTAGGATTAAATTGCTAAAAAAAAAAAAGTTCAAGATCTCTTCTGACGTTCAATGCTACCAGTGATAAGATAATATCCATATGCCTACAAGGAAGACCAGTTAATAGACTATTATTCAAATTTACCTATCAACTACTAATGCTTATGGTGAAGAACTTGAAGATTTCTACCCACCTTTCTCAGCTTGAAATTCATCATACAAGCAATCTGGATACATTGATAACCTCAAGCTGAGAGAAATGAAGAAAAAACTATGGCTTGAGTTGCAATACTGAATGATTCTGTGGACAAGTATTGACCAATGTAGGAAATATCAAAAGAAGATGTAAGGTATATAGTCACTGTACCCAAAATAATTGGTTGGCATTTAGTCATTTTAGGAAGTAGCATATGACCCAGAACTGAAGATACTGAAGAAAAAAGCCCAAGCTGAATTGAAGATATTGATGAAAAATATAGGTCCAGGAATTGAAAGAATGCTAATTGAGATGCTTCAACAAATAGATGCCACACTGGGAGCATTCACAATCACACGTCTTTGAAGGGCATTGTGTTAGTACAGGTAGACTTATATACAAGAGCAATTGAATATTGAGTAAACATTCCATCCCAGTCCAGATCAAGTCTACAAGTCTGACATTAGTCCATTTGTCCAATACTAATCTATAAAGTCTTCTTCAGACTCATGAAATCCAGGCAATGATGCCAAGTGCAGAACATTCACAGGCCAGTGGGTGGGAAGTCTTGTGGATCCAGTGGTGTTATAAGCGTCTCAGAGCTGATGGCACAGGCGCCATCAGCCTAGCGTCATGTGTCTTGTCAGTAGAGGATCTCTCGTGGAGTGAGTTAAGAGAGTGTGTATTTTCGGCCTCCACGGAAGAATTACCAGAGTTCCCAAAATTCTCAGGAGAAGGCCATGCTCACACAGAAGCCTCATTGGTTATCACCTGTTTGAAAAACCAGAGTCCACTACTTCACTCTTATTCCTCAAAGCAACAATTATATAACTACCACAGGCAGATTACCCAGTAAGTGAGCTAATGCTTATCCGTGCTGACTTAGTAATCTAGTCAAGAATTACACTTTGGGCTTCACTACATCTTTGCTTACTGGATACTCAGTCCCTCTCAGAGACTATAAATTTGAAAGGAGGCTTTCATTCAGTAGAAAGGTGCTATGGGGTTGGAAGAGAGATAGATGCCAGTTATACCTAGAAGCAAAATCTTTGATGTGGTGGAAAATGTGAAATTATTTGCTACAGATGATTAATTAAACACTTGTAAGCTGTCATTCCCTTGCTTATGGGGTAATGCAATATTGCACTAATGCCAAGAAATTTGGAAGACAGCTTCCTAGCCCACTAACTGGAAGAAGTCCATATTCATGCCTTCCAATGCTCAGAGATCATTCTCTGGCACTATATCAGACAATGTTCCTACTCATATGGTTTTCACTGGCCAATATTTTCAAAAGAAGATTTCCAATTCCTCCTTCCAAATCTGTCTCAGGACAGTGTAAGACGTGAAATAGCAACAATAATATATAAATAATCAAGGATGCACAAGGATGGGAGGGTTGGGGATGGAGGCAACCAAAAAGCTGATTCCAAAGACTCATGTCCAAAAACAATGTTTTGGAAATGTTCATGGCAATATATGCACAAGTGTGCTTAATACAACTGAATGATGGGTTGTTATAAGATTTGAAAGAGCCCCCCAATAAAATGACCAAATAAATAAATAATAAAAACAAATCTAGAGCTTCTCAGTCTAGAGAAGCTCTGCTCAAACCTGTCCACCAGGTAGGCAACGTTGTTGCTATTTGAAATACCACTTCCGACCTCAAAGTAACATGCAAGTCACTACAGATGAGTGGAAACTAACCGATGAGAGGCACATATGCTGTAAAATGTAGGTGTAGAGGCTGGCAGTTGAGAAATTTCATGACTGATAGCACTGATGCTGATCACTGGTCAGTGGGGAAAACTTGAGTGAGGAAATGAATGGCAGGAAGGCGGAAATGGCACGTCAAGTCATTGGCATGTGACCCCACGGGCCTGATTGCATGACTCTGCCTGCGACCTCGCCTGTGAAACTGTGATTTATCCCAGCAAGGCTCAGTTCTGCTGGGATAAGGAATACATGGATTGATCCAGGGCTGACGATCTGTGCAGAACATGCAACAGAAGGATCCAGGAGCTTGGATGCTGAGAATGCCAAAGGATAAACCATGTGGTACCGGCAGGATAGGGAAGAATTGTTATGTCAGGGGGTGCACTGCTGTAGCAGTCAATGGAAGGGTGGAAACAGGGAGAACTTGATAACATCAAAGAATGGGCATGGAGGGGATTAAGCCTCTGCAGGATCTAGTCATTTCCAAATAGCTAGCCAAAATATCTGATTATATCTGCACATGAACTCGGGCTACACTGAGCAGGGCCTGATGCCATTGGACTTTTTATTGTCAAGTGGGTCATATCTGGGAGAATTGCCATCACACAGAAATGTTTCCATACAGGGATTACAGGTGCTTCCCCTCCAGTAAATTAAACCTCTAATTGCTTAAGCAAAGGAAGCACATGTACACTCACAGACAGAACATAATACTGGCCCCTAATCAAAAATGGCCAGGAAGTCAGGCTTCCAGGCAAGCACCCTGTCCTGAAACGACTCTTTTGTGATCAGATCTCTGACAGCAAAGGTATCCAGAAAAGAAAAAAAAAAAGACATAGATAAAGCTTTTGCAAGTTCCTAAACCCCAAAGACATCAGGTTCACAGAGAGCAACTGGAAGTATAATGGATTAAGATCCCAATTAGTAAGTAAACGAACCTCAGTTGGACCAGGAGACCTGGGTATGATTTCTTTGAGAGGGCGAAGGAGCAGAATTCACACGGGAAGTAACTCAATCAAAGAACCAGGGCAAGGAATAAGCAGTTCAGAAGCACGTGGTGGAACAGTGGCTACTGCAGGTCATATACAAAGTGGGCAGGAAGGATAGTGAGTGAGAATCTCTTAAAGAAACAGTAATTATTTAAATGCGGTGTGCTGTTGAGCCAATTGTGACTCACAGACAAAATGGACCTGCCCCATGGTGTTTCCGAGACTGTGATCTCGGCAGGAACAGATCACGGGGTCTCTTCTCCATCAGCAGCTGTAAGTTCGACTGCTGCCCTTTCCGCTAGCAACCGAGTACTTTACTTAATTGTTGTACCACCAGCACTCCGTGATCATTTAGACAGGAATATTAAAAACACACAATTTAACAATGAAATCCATTCTGTGAATCCAACTTATTCTCGTGTCTTTGTTTTTTTCATTCTTCCTTCTTTTTCCTGGTGAAATTTGTGGATTTCCCCTGTTTTCTTTATGGTTGCAAGGTTTATGGAGCAAAGCACTTGCCCATTCAACATTTTTCACGTGCACAATTCAGTGACAAGCAATTGCATCCATCATGGACAATTGTCACCAGGTTCCTTTGCCAAATTCTCCACCACCAAAAACAGAACATATTTTTGGAAATGCGATAAATTTAGACAACATATCCTCCTTAGGAGAACCCAAATTAAATTCATCCCCATGGGGCACAGTAGGACTGTCCCACCCAAAGGTTTTCAAGGCTGTCAATCTTTTGGGAATCAGTTTGCCACGTCTTTCTCCCCGAGAAGCCACTGATGGGTTTGAAAGGCCAGTCTTTCGGCTGGGACTGAGAGCTTAGCGGCTGCACTATAGTGTCTCCTTTCCCCTTAGCAGAAGGCTTCCCAGTTTGGAGCCCATGAACCAGCATTTTAAAAGGCTCTTCAGTCTTTTCCCCCTTCCTTTCATCAGGGCCCAGGTTTTGGCTCCCTCATGACCTGCAGAGTTGCATGGAGCCCAAAGACAAGGGTCTGACCCTGATGCACTGGTAGCAATAAATGGGTTTTCAAAACCAAGGAACCGTTGCAGGATGGCCAGGATATTAGTTACATTCAAGGGAACTGAGCAAGTAAGTATAGTTTGAATAAAAGAAGCCAATGTCCTCACTGTAAGTGAAAAGAGTTACAAATATGGACAAGGGAAGGTTACATTTGAACCCTGTATGATTTGATTGGAATGGGTGAAGATCCCTGGTTTTAAATAGAGCTAGAAATAAAGATGCCTTGTGTGTACAAATGTGTGAAGGTCTATGTACACACATTTCCA
>PVJH01005342.1:63512-93489 GCA_004026705.1 Nesogale talazaci | reverse complement strand
CCCTTTTGACCCATTTTTTTTTCTTTTTCTTTTTTTTTAATTATTAAGGCATCGCTGCCCTCAGGTGGTGGGAGTAGGAGGCCCAGCCTTTGCTCCTGGGAGCCGGAATTGAACCTCCATCCCAGTGGGCCGCAGTCACTGCGCACAACCACTACGCCACCGGGGCTCAGGCCCCTTTTGACCCATTTTAAAGTCATCTTAGTTTAACATTTTCTGCTTTCTCTTTGACTGAAGTTTTTCTCTATATTATTTTGTTGTTGATGATAGCTTTTTTCTTTTAAAAGCACTTTGGTAAATGAATGCAGGATGAGTAAATCTACAGAGACAGTAACTGG
This sequence comes from Nesogale talazaci, assembly GCA_004026705.1. Classification (NCBI taxonomy): domain Eukaryota; kingdom Metazoa; phylum Chordata; class Mammalia; order Afrosoricida; family Tenrecidae; genus Nesogale; species Nesogale talazaci. Next base: position 93,154 of record PVJH01005342.1, on the reverse strand, counting down.
ATTAATGGTTCCTTGGGGTATGGCAGGGGGTGTGGAGGTAAATGGGTTGCTAAAAATGAGGAATAGGAGAAAGAAGAAAATGTTCTAACATTGATCTTGGTCCTGAGTGTACAATTCTTCTTGATATATTGAGCTATTGAGTCATGTGATACGTGGACAATGTCCCAATAAAACTGTTTAAAAATTGTTTCTAATTAAAAAAAAAATAGCAGAGGCTGTCTAGATTCTCCATGACTCAAGCATCCAGAAATATTCTTAGAATGTATGCAAATTATCATGGCCTCAGAGTTTTGTAGGAATAGTTCTTGGAACATGGCCAGTTCTTATTCTCAAATATGCCTATTCTGAGCTGATTTGTTCTGCACTCTACCACAAATCCCCTGTGGGAGAGGTGCCTAGTCAAGACTTCAAAGGTTATGGCGATAATGATCACTGAGTCATGGGATTAAGAGATGTTTTCCAGGTCATCTTGCTCCAATATCACACTCAAGGCATGTCTGAGAAATCGCCAGTCAAAATCCTCTCTTACTCTATGAAAATAATCATATACAATCCTCAGGGTCAACTTTTCACTTGATGGATGGTTTTATTAATTAGATTCTTTTTACATGGAGCATAAAGTTACCTTGCTGTAATTGAATCCTTTTGGCACCCAAGAGACCCTGATGAGTGTCCACATCTATTGAATGAGGCACAAAGGGTAAGAGTTTCAAGTTGACCGTATGTCTATTGGCTTTCCTCACCTTCATGGAGTCTGTCAAATGGTTTAGGTTTCAAAACCTAAACCCTTGGCCTTCACTAACTTTCCAATACCTTCTGTCACAAGACTTCCTGGACTTTTGAAGGGAAAGTAAACCAAATGGGCGTTTGTTTCTCATCAGTGAGAGCGAAGTACGTGCAGAGGCCAGATGGTCTATTTTTGTCTGTGGGTCATGGGTGGTTGCCAAGAATGAAGAGAGGTGTTTGCCTGTGGTTACGACCAGAGACTGGCATGGGTGGACAGGACTGTTGATGGAGGGGAAGGATGGATGTTCACGACTAATTCAGAACCTGGAAGTTTCACTGAGATGGTTCGAGATGGCAAAGTCACTCCTTTATCTTCCTCTCGATAGCTGACTCGCATCCGAGGGGTGAGGGGTGAGGATTCATTCCTGTTCTAAGATAAGCCGTGGGCTGGGCAGAATCTGAAGCACTCTCATCTTGCTGAATGGTGCTATGCTGACAACAAAATTCTGCCTCTGCCTTGTTTCAGTGGAAATGGCTAGAGGATGAAGCGGTCTGACCTGTCGTGGCACAACACTGCAGAGGGTGAGGGACCAAATTGAAAGCCGAGGGTAGTCCAGCTTGTGCTAGCTGTTTGTCTGTGTGTTTGGGTGTGTGGTTTTGGTATATTATATCCAGCATAGGTAAATCAATAAAGACAATAACTGGATTCCTTGTTCCTTGGGGGTATGGCAGGGGAAGTTGGGGGAAAATGGGGAGCTATTAACACTAAGTGCAAGATTGAGGAAAATGTCCTAACTCTGATTATGGTGCTAAATGTATAACTCTTCTGGATGTGATTGAACGATTGAATTTTATGACATGCAAATTATATGCCAATAAAACTATCGGTGAAAAAAATTTAAATAAAGAAACAGCAACAAAACTGAGGATAGCCCAGAGAACTGCCAACTCCACAGGCCCAAAGGAAAGCTGAGCTGTCAGAGACATAAATTTGGAGCCAGGTAGAGATGGGATTATAACACAAGGTATTTGGGAACAAGTCAATATGATGTCCTGGGATATTCTAGTAAATATCAGTAATAAATGTGACGATCATATGCCTATGTTAATTTCATGATTGAGATGTAGGGGTGGAGTCTAGCCTGTTAATCTGGAGATAGCCATTCAGCAGCCAATGAGGCCTCCGTGTGGGCATGGCTTTCTCCTGAGACTTCTGGGAAATCTCACACTATTTCTCTCGTGGAGATGAGAAGCTATCTCCCCAGTTGTTGGGAGTTAGTCTTAGAGATGATGAATCATGGACAAGACAAGATGGCAGCATCTGAGGAGCTGAAGGAGCCGGAGGAGAAGCCACATGGCCTTACCCTGATGGAACCAGACCTCTAAAGCTGGCAAAGCCACGTGGAGACCCCTGCCAGCACTGAGTTGCCTTTACCACCACTGGATGCTGTTGATGGACCCTGAGCCCTGGAAGCGAGGAGCCATGGGGAGATCCCTGCACCCACTGGCCTGTGACTTCGTGAGTCGGAAGGAGATGTTATAGACTGGTATCGGGCACATGGGCTAATATCGGACTTATGACTTTGAACTGGACTGGTTTGGGATGTTTTCTTAATGTCCTATTCTTCCTGTATATAAACTGTACCCTTATATCCATATGTGTGTCTATGAATTTGCTTCTCTAGCCTACCTGGACTAACACAATGAGCTTTCTTTAAGGACCCAACTGTATGTGGGACAGCCATGATTTAGGTTTCTTTGAAGTATAGATTTTTGGGGCCCTGTTCTTAAAAACTCTGATTCAGTAGGTTAGAGAGGGAACCTTTGAAAGTTTCCTTTGATGATTTTGATGTATATTTGGGAGTCATCTTCACATCTAAATTTCCTATCCTCTTCTTTTGTACTGTGCTTGCCCTAACATTTCTCCAACAACTTAAATAGTTCTTGCAATTTGGATTGTTACTAAAACTTGATTACCTCCCTGCCTGGTCTTTCTTAGGAGTTTCACAGTGCTTCTGTGAGGATTAGCTGATCCAACATCCAAAGAGTCTTTAGCATAGTCCCTAACACCCACTAATCACTCAATAAAATTCTATTGTTGCTTTTATTACCTCTAGTTAAAATTATATGATGTGTCTGAGCTGTATGACTCATTGGGGCTATGCAACAATATCCCTTGAAGATAGTGGAAATTAGGTCAACGTCCTACCACCACTAGTCTTGGCATTTGTCCTCCCCCAGTGAAGATTCCTGTTCAGCCTTGCTGGGTTCTCACTGAGTGCAAGTCAGACTCTTGGGTTTGCTTTCTAATTTTTTGGCAGCCTGGATCAGGTGTCATCCCTCCTTGTTTGTCTGGAAATGTTCTTGACTTGTAGATTGGAGTTGAGCCTCCCACTCACTGTGCTTTCACAGTTTGTTTCCATCCCTTTGTGGTTGTGTTTATGATTGCGCCATAATTACTTAGTTGAGATACAGTTTCTTTGGAGACAGGCATATTCTGTAGACACAGTGTAAAAGTCCTTGAACTCAGATGTTCCCCAGGCTGTAAAACAAGAACTCTATTGATTCTGACCAACTGGCTGGAAAAGATCCACGTTGGTGCCCATTCCAAAGGTGATTCAATCAAATGAAAGCAATTTTAAAGAACATCATTAGCATTACATGCAAATAAAACTTTGCTGAAAATAATTTTAAAATAGTTGCAGCGTACATCAAGTTGAAACTGCCAGAAGCTCAGGCGGGGTTCAGAGACGTCATTGCTGATGTCGGATAAGTTTTTGGCTGAAAGCAAGATCATAATAAATTGCAGATAACAAAATAATAATAAATAATAAAATAGTAATAATTTATAAATTTTCGAGGGTTCATGAGGGAGGGAGGGAAGGAAGTTGGAGGAGGTTAGGGAAGTGACTTGATACCAAAGGCTCAACTATAAAAAAAATGCTTTAAACATGATGATGGCCACATATGTACAAGTGTGCTTGACACACTGGATGGATGGGTGGGTTGTGATAAGAGCTGAACGTTTCCCGGTCTCCAGAATGCTGCTCTTGGCCCATCTGAGGAACAGACAGCAATGCATCTTCTGGTGGCTCCCTAGAGCCATCTTCCTTTACCTGACCTGTAATAGTCATTCAGGTCAGAAAATCAGTCAGCTGATCAACTTTATGTCATAGGATGAGGTCCTGGGAAACAGATGGCACTAAGATAGACTCTCTTCTATTACAAAGCTTGGAGTCTATGGTAGGCAAACAAATGGTCCCTTAAGATGTCCATCTCTTCAAAGGGCATTTATAGAGGTCTAAATACAGGAATGTGCTTATATAAATACATTTATATATGATGATGGGGAAATAGATCAATGTGCATATATTTAAAGGTTTAGTATTAAGGTAGCTGATGGACATCGGGTCTCCAATCAGTGCAAGAACACTTTGTTCTATTAAACTGGCACTCCATGATGCTCACATTCTTGACATGATCACTGAAGACAAAGCAGGTGCAAAGGCAAATTTAGTCAAGAAAGCTTCTGGTGTCTGGCTATCAAAAGATATAGTATCTAGGGTCTTAAAGGCTTGAAGATAAATATCTAGCTGAGAAGTAACAAAGCCCACGTGGAAGAAGCATCCCAGCCTGTGTGGTCATCAGGTATTGAGGGAATCAGGTATCAGACTTCAAAGAACAAAAGAACCCATATCATTGTGAATGAGGGGGAGTGCGAAGTGGAGATCCAAATCCCATCATTAGGCAACTGGATATTCTCTTACAGAAGGGTCACAGGGAGGAGACAGGCCAGTCAAGGTGCAGTAAAGCAACAATGAAACATACAGCTTTCCTCTAACGGAAAGCATTTCCTTAAATATTTCCTCCCAGCACCCGTCAACTACCTGACAAATGATCCCAATTCTACCTTACAAATCCAGCTAGACCAGAGGATGTTCACTGGTACAGATAAGAGCTGGAAACACAGAGAATTCAGGAGAGCTAAACCCCTCAGGACCAATAATGAAAGTAGTGATACCGGGAGGGGAAGGGGAAGGTTGGGGGAGGAAAGGGGAACCCATCACAATGATCTACCTATCCTTCCTGGGGGACAGACAACAGTAAAATGAGTGAAGGGAGACATCAGACAGTGTAAGACATGACAGAATAATAACTTATAAATTATCATGGAACTTATTAAAGAGAAAAGAGTCACTGGCATGATAAGAATGACCATGAGAATTAAGTATCCAAACCAAGATACTTTTGAGTGAAAAAGGATCCTGTTGATAATTATATTAGGAAAAAGGTACAAACCAGGACTGTCCAGGTCAATTATGACATAGGATCACAATACTGATAAAAAGGAACGCTTTTAGGTGGAAAAAAAACAAGCTTTGCAGAGTATGTACAACATAGTGCCATTTGTGTGTGTTTTTTTCTTTTCCCTTAGAAAAGATGCACTTTACTTGTCACTTCTAGTTGCTGTGTAGCCAATTGTGGCACATGGGGATCCCAGGTGTCCAGAGTAGAGTCTTGCTCCAAAGAGTCTTCAACTGTCAGGCCTTTTTCTGAGGCACCTCTGAATGAATTTAAACCAACCACCTTTCCTAGAGTTCTTTAACCACCCATGGACTCTGCTGCAAGGTCACATGTTCTTTTTTTCACAAGAATGCGTACAGACTACTTGCTATGGTCATGTTTGAGAGGGAAGCAATTCTGCATTAACACTCTCTACTGAACTTGTAAATAACTTTTATAATAGAATGCAAATTTGAACAGGTGCATATATTGCTTCTATAGTAAAAATGCAAACTTTTTTTACAGTCATGAAAAGCAAAATTGATCTGTTAGGTTGGGTTCTCTAGAGAAGCAAAAACAATGTTGCTTATACACGTATATATAAAAAGACATTGCTATCAAGGAGGTGGCTCAGACTTGCTGTAAAAGCAGTCAACCCTAAGTCCAGGCAGGTGTCAAATTCGTGGGTCAGATGTTAGGGTTGAGACATCTGCATTACAGCTGCTGTGGGGGGTGCTGATAAGCCCCTGAATCTGCAGGAAAACCACAGGCTTGTGACAGCAAAGGCGAATGAATCCTAAGTAGTAGGTCAGATGGCACACCACTGCAGATCCTCAGGGAAGGCAGGCAGTATGGCAGGCCATTGGCTTAAATCTAAAGGATCCAGGTCCAGCAAGAAGGCAAATAAGTTTTTCCACAGCATTCACTTACATAGGAAGTACACCCCGAGGAAATGTCTTTTCATTTGTATTATACTGTGACTTGAGTAAGAACCTTCCACTGTATCTTAAAGTTCCTTGGATTTGCTACAGCAAATCCCATTGTGGAGTTGATTACATTGTGTTGGGTCACATCATGGGGGGTTAATAGGCCTTAACTGACAAATCACTGAGAATTCTAGCCCAGCCAAGATGATACAAAACCTAACGTTATAACACTGTCAACTTTCATTTAGGAATTTGTGCTCAATCTTCATCTGTCTCATAAGTCAGTTTCCTCAGTGATCTCTTCTGTATCCTTCCCAGCCACATCTCCTCACTTTCAAAAGAGACTGAATCCCCATGATTACAACAGGATGTGATGGAAAATGCAGACACAAATTATAGTAAATAGATAAATTCTTATGATATGTGAAAGGAAAAAAAATTCCTATAGGTCTCCAGTTGTGACTAAGAAATTGTGACTAATAGGTTTGGGGATGACTAGTCAATAGGCACAGTGTAAATCATGAAATTTATGTTCTACATCCTTTTGCAAAGTAGGATCTGGGGGTCTTCAAAGCTGTTAGGAGTCATCTAACATCTGGTCAATGGTCAGTGCCATCTTGTCTGGAGCAAAAGAGAAAGAAGAAAACCAAAGACTCAGAGAAGAAGCTAGTCTATGAGATTACTGGTCAATACAAACCAGCACCTTACCTACCTGAAGACCAGAAAAATTAGATGGTATCCAGTTCCTGTGAGTGTTCTTCCTGATCACATCCACGTAGATGAATCCTTACAGAAGGAGAGAAAAATGCAGAAATCCGGACTTACTGGGCCGGTTAAAACTAGAGGACTCCCCAAGATACCTTGAGATACTCCATAAATCTTGAACTGAAACTACCCTCTGAGGTCACCTTTTAGCTGAAAACAGGCTCATAAAATAGAATATATTGCCAATGGGTACTGTGAACCTTTAAACATTATCTACAGTAGAGCAAACGGTCAACAAGTACTCTAGAGAAAACATTGAAAGGGTAAGGAGACAGGGAAACCAGATGACTGGAAGTGAAACCTCCAGAAGGAAATGACTGAGGATGCTAGAGCATTGTGAAAAATGTAATCAATGTCTCTGAACAGTGTGTGTAGTAATTGCTAAATGGGAACTCAATCTACTGTGTAAACCAAAAAAACACAATAAAACATTATTTAAAATATTATTAGAGCGGAGGCTAAGTTGTTCTCAGCAGGGGTCTCTTTAGAATTTACAAATGCTGTACTCAGATTGAAAGGAGCCAAAATGAGATCCTTAAGCCATTGAGTCAGTATGACTCATGGTGACCAATGGGGTTCTAAGCAGAACTGTATACCCCAGTTTTCGGTGTCACTCTTGTGGAAGTAAACCAATCTCCAGGCCTTTTTTCAGGGAAGATGTTGGGTGGAGTCAAACCTTTGAGACCCACTTTTCGAAAATATTGTTCCTTTGTATCTTTAAAATGACTATAAAATAACAAATTCTTTCCACCCACTGTTTCTTTTTAAAAAATATTATTAATTGGGAATTGATACACATATCATATCTTTCCATAGTTCAAACACATCAAATTGAATTGTATAATTGCTACCAAAATCAGTTTTCAAATATTGTTTTTCTTCCTGGACTCCTAGACATTTTCTCCCTTTTACCCCCATATCCAACTGTATCCCCCTCCCTGAAGCCTTATTTTACTTGCTGTCCCTATAGGTTCATCAATCCTGAGTTTCATATCCTGAAAAACAGAAAAGCATCTAGCACAGCTTCAAGAGGGTGACCTCCAATGACATGACACCTCTGAGATACACTCTACGATACACCCTACAAACAAAACAGAAATACAGAACATGTTGAAAACCAGATAGGACCCAGTATGCATCAGAGGGAGTCACCCATTATTTCTTCTGCACTAAAAGGAGCTCAGTTCTAAGCTTTCTTCCTCTAGGAGATAAATCTTTTCCAAGAAAGGAAGGGTTGAAATTTAGGTTATCTGTCCACCCACTTCCTGAACAAAGTCACTTCCTAAGTCCTTGTCAAGGACCCTGCCTGAAATCAGGGGGGAAGAGTCTATTCTTGGGCTTGGTGGGTAGGTCAAATTGAAGACCTGTTTATTTCCACACCTCTTTCACCGGCGAACTTCTTTTCCAGGAGGACAAAAATGGGCACAGAAACAGTCAGTTTACAGACTTGAGTGGATATGATTAAACTATTGAATTGCTGGATCTGTGGATAATATGTCAATAAAGTTGGTTTGGTTTGGTATTTTGAAAGACTTGATACAGTTTGATTCCTTTTCTAAAAAACGTTTTAATAGGAAGCACTTCTTTCTGTCTCATTCTATTCTAGCTCTTTCCATATCTTCAAGCTTAGCTGATATTTCTGAGCTTTGAGAGCTTTCTCTTCATAGTGAAGGGGCAGGGAGTGAGACAATGCTAACACTAATAAACATGGAACTAGGGTTTACATGGGAAGGAGCCATTGTGGTGTAGTGGTTACATGTTGGGCTTTGTGCTCGTCTGGGTAGACTAGAGAAACAAATTCATAAACACACATATATATAAGGGAGAGAGGTTTATACATAAGAGGAAATGAACATTGAGAAAACGTCCTAGCCCAGTCTAGGCCAAGTCCATAAGTCTGATATTAGCCCATAGGTCTGATACCGATCTATAAAGCCCTCTTCAGACTCAAAAAACACATGCAATGATGCCAAATGGAGAATGATCATAAGCCGGGGGTAGAAAGTCTCTGGATCCAGTGTCGTTGGCAGCATCTCAGCGCTGGCAGGGGTCTCCACGTGGCTTCTCTCGGTCCAGATTTCTGACCACATCAGAGCAGGTCCATGTGGCTTCTCCTCAGAAATGTCTCACAGGGAGCCTTGTCGGTCGAGCGTCTCCAAGGGAGTAAGTGATGAGTGCCTCCTGCCTCCAAGAGGAATACCAGATTTCCCAGAATTCTCAGAGGAGTACCCACACAGAAGTCTCATGGGCTATCTCCAGATTGTCAGGCTAGACTCCGCCCCTACACTCCTAATCCTCAAATTGACACCAGATTAGATGAAGGCCACAGACTTCTAACCACAAGGTGGGCCATTTGAAACCAGCTTCCCTCGGAGAGAAAAAGGAGATTTCTTACTTCTGTACAGAGTCACAGACTCAGAAACCCACAGGACGTTTGACCCTGTGTTATAAGGTAGCTACGAGTCAGAATTGACTGGGTGGAAGTGCGCTTGGTTTACTTTGGAGGGCTGTGGTATTGAACGTACTACAGACTGCCAAAAGAATACACAGATCTATCCTGGAAGTATAGCCAGCATGCTCCATGGAGGAGAGCACGGCGAGACTTGTCTAACTGACTTTAGAGAGGTTTTCCAGAGACATCAAACAAACAAACAAAAACCACCTCATTGCATTGAGTTTGGGGTTGGGAGGGTTTGACCAGGCCTGTGTGCCTCAAAAACCTGTGGGATCTCCATGTCAGGCCCATCCCTAGTGTGTTAGTCTGGCTGCATTAGAGAAACAAGCCCACAGAAACTCATATGAATAAGAGAGTTTTATATAAAGGGTAAGTGCCCATCAAGAAAACATCTTGACTCAGTGCTGCAAAGCCCACAAGTCCAACATTAGCCCATATGTCCAACACCAATTCACAAATTCCTCCTTCATCTCACAAAACACAAACAGTGATGCCAACTGCAGGAGGAAAGCTGAATCAGTGAGCGTGTCAGCATCTCAGCGCTGGCAGGGTCTCCTCACAGCTGCTCCAGCACCCAGGGCTGCATCAGGGTAGGTCCATGTGTTTTCTCCTCAGGGATGTCTCATAGGAAGTGAGTCTTGCAAGCTGAAGCAGGGACTCGCTACAGCAGCTGCACCCTGGTCCAACCATCAGAAAGCAAGAAACCTGAGAATTAGAAAGACAAAGTTCATGAAGCCATTGATCTCGCCGCCCTTCAATTAACACCACATATGTTTATCAGCCAGGTTGGCATGATAAACTTTATCTCACCCAGCTCATCCCCTCTTCTCATCCCCCTTAGGTAGAGTTTTTCTCCACTATTAACTGGTCCTGCTTTCTGCCCTCCAGCCTGTTCCAAAGTCTCTCTACATCGCATCGCCCTTTCTCACCCCTCTCACGCCTGTCGTTAGCTGCCATTGAGATGAGCTGAGCAGAGAACAGCTGACCCTGATTCATGGTTACTCCACACACAACAGCACCAAATCTGTCCGGTCCTATGATTGATTGGGAATCTATTGTGATTCATAGAGCTTTCATTGGCTGGTTTCTGGAAGTCTATCTCCAGACCTCAATTCCTAGTCTGTTTCAGTCTGCAAGCTGAGGTTTCAACCTTAGCAATATGCAAGCCTTTACTGACAGACAGGTGGTAGCTGCATATGGGGTGTCTTCCATGGAAAAAGCAAGGTTCTAATGTCCTCTCTAACTGCTGTTCCTGTCCAAATGAACCCAAACCAAACTCACTGCCATGGAGTCTATGATGAGTCATAGTGACTCCCGGCGGAGCTCCAAGACTGAACTGTTTACAGGAGTAGAGAGTCTATTCTTTCTCCCCAGGAGCTGCTGGAAGCTGTCGGAGTTTGAACTGCCAACAGGGCACATCACAGCCCAACCTGTAACCACTGCACAACCAGGGCTCCCGGGCTGTGCAAATACAGCCCATCTTTCCAGGGTACCCTGCCAGTCTTATCTCTTAGAGCAGTGGTTCTCAACCTTCCTATTGCTGCAATAGGAAGCAATAGGTGACCCCTGTGAAAGAGTCATTTCACACACACCCCACAAAAAGATCATGACCCACAGGTTGAGAATCGCTGCCTTAGAGATTCTCCTGAGCAACAGTGCTGTACTAAAATTATAGCAGATAAAATATATATTAAAAACAATGAGCAAGAGAGCCGATATCAAGGGCTTAAGTAGAAAGGAAATGTTTTGAAAATGATAACAACATAGGTATAAGTGTGCTTGCTCCAATTGATTTACGGATTGTTATAAGATCTGTAAGAGCCCCAATAAAATGATTAATAAAACAAATTACAAAAAAACCCTAAACAAATCAATGTGCATATGACAGAACTATTGAATTGTATGGTATGTGAATTGTATGTCAATAAAACTGATTTTGTGTGTGAGATTTGACTGTTGTGGTACCTGGTACCATTAAAAAAGTTAGCTTCTCTGTCATCATCTGAAAAGAAAGCATTTTAGAATATCATCATTAAAAAACCATAGATACAGCATGACCACTATTACATATCATAAAGAAGGTATAAGATATTTCACATTCACAGAGGTATGACACAGTATGGTCCTACCTCTATAATACTAGAGGATGAAATCAAAACGGCATTTTTTGAGGCTTGATTCTGCTTTTTCTGTAGAGGGCCCACAGGATGGAGGGACACACCCTGGTAAGGAAATGCACCTTCTTAGATAGGAAGGTGCTCCTTTTGCTGGTGGCACAGCGCTCAGTACTCATGGCTCCCTCATGGACACCAGTTAGAAAAATCTAGAAACAAACAACCCCAAGACAAAACCAATTGGCATCATGTGAAGAGTACCAGGTAGAGGCAAATAGACACTCGTCCTAACAAGTACTTGATCAAATCTGTTGCTTTTGCATGGTGAGCACTCCATGGGGAAAAGATGCCAAATAGCACGCCATAGCTTTGGACCACAACCAACACACAGCATCATTTCCCAGAGAGGCAGCAGTCAAACATTATGTGAAGATGTTCAAGGATGCTGCTACCAACAACTTGTCATCTGGCCACTCATCCAGGAAGGAGGGGAAACCAGTTCCCGTACTTTGTTAGTGTTCCACTCAGTCACCATATTATATAAACCGCCAGCTAGCTGAGCCCTGGTGGCCCAGTGATTGTGTGCAGAACTGTAGCCCACAGGGTTGATGGTTCAAATCAGCAGCAGCTCTCCAGGAGCAAGGCTGGGCTTCCTACTCCCACCAGGGCAGTGATGTGGGGGGAAAAAAAGGAAAACAGGCAAACAAAAAAACCCCGCAAGATGCCATCATTAAAAAAAAGAAGGCCCTCCATCCAGCACCAGTCAAATGGATTTTTTTCACATGCGTGAATTATTATTTTTATTGCCGTTGATGATAATCGAATCATTGGTTTTAGCTCTGTGCTTAATCCAGTGGCAGCCTGTGATGGATGAAACGGATTCTCCATGTTAATGTTTCTAAACTGCCACCTAGAACAGCAGCAGCAGGAGGCTCCAGGAGATGGACAGCCTGGTGGCCATGGAGCTCGCCAGCTCAGGTCTGAAGTAGCACTGACCAGAACAAGCCTAGCAGACTGCAGGGAGGTGGCTAAGAGAAATAAGGCTAGGTTTACACATCAAATCTCAAGCTGTTTTGCCTTAAACACAAAGGATTTGCTTTCTCAGAGAAAGTCAACTGTCCTATCTGCTTACCTGCTACCACCTAAACCACTCTGGAGGTGCACTCTCTAAGAGCACAGTGGCATCTAGCGTACTCTCATGTGTTCTAAGGGGGTAAGGGGCCCAAATCCAAGGGTATTTTATGGACATCCCTTTATTTAGTCTTAGAACAAAACCAGACAAAGGAAAGAAATAGCATCCTCACGAGGCCATAATGGCGCCTCAATGATTGACAGCTACACGGCTCTATCTGCAGAAGGTGTGGACAAAGAAAATGACCACAAAACCACAAAAGGTGGCGCATCAGTTCATCACTGTCACAAGTGATATTTCCTACTCATAACAAGCCGATGCACCGCAGATTCACACACCACCGGCGCTATGTCTGAGTTCAATTGCAGCCACTGTGTCCGTCTGTCTCATGGCCGTCTCCCTCTTTCTCAGTGACCCTCTCTCTACTTCACCAAAAACCATGTCCTTCTTGAGGGACCGATCCCTCTGTGAACATGCCCAACGTACATGAGACAAACTCTGGGTACCCTCTCTTCCAACAAGCATTTGGGTCATGCTTCTGAGTCACAACTGTTTCTTCTTCAGACCATCCACCATATAGTCATTGCTCTTTGTGGGCCTCATGGTGCAAAATACCTTTTCTTCTTCGGACTTCTTTATCCATATTCCTTACTCGTTCAAGGCGCCCAGCCTATCCACAGAAGAAAGATATAGCTGTTTGCTTCTTACAGAGTGCAGCCTTGGAAACCCCCAGCTGGAATCAACCCTAGGGAAACCCTGGCTCTAGAAAAAGCTGATTTCTTTCCCTACCTGCTTCCAACAGGAAACACCGTGAGGCAGTAAGAAAAGGGCAGTAGGAACAGCATTTGGGAGGGAAGTTAAAACAGCTGTCTCCTGAACACACTGAGTCCTGGGCTCTTGCCTGATGGAGCAGATTCCAGACTGCACTCACACCTTGGAGAGCTCTCGGCTCAAGTGTTATTCTCCCACAAGGAGCTGCGCTCGCTGCCAGGGAACAGTGGGGGAGCTGCAGTTTCTTGCGTCAATATGCTGAGGCCTGAGCTAATATTTATTCACGGAGGGTCTCAGCTGAGTTCTGCTCTGCCCGCAGTGGACAGGCTACCCTCCACCTGTGGCAGTGGCTTCTCTATGTAGTCTGGCCTAGAAGGCCCTGGGGCCAGTTGCATCAGCACGTGCGTTCTTCTTTGCTTGCTGAAGGCCCACATCCTTCCCAGGAAGTACTTTTAGTTTTCTTTTTATGCTGGGGCAAAAGTTAGAGGCAGCTGTGTTCAGTTCTCTATCAGGCATTCTGGCTATGTCTCGGAAGGCATATACTCACTGTAAAGTGTTCCACACCCTGAAACGGGAGAGTTGAGGGAAGCGGGGCGGTCTTGGGATCTTTGTCAGCCCTGAACACTTTTGTCATTGTGGACTGCTTCCTTCATAAAAAATATTTTTAAATGATGGCATATCATTGATAGAAAAGTGATAATAAACCAGACTGGACTAAGGATTGTATTTTCATTGTTATCACTTTTCTTTTTTCTTCTTCTGGTTTTAGCACAAATTAAAATTTTTAAAAGATCTTAGATTTTTTTTTAATTGTGAATTAGGTGAAGTTTATATGTCGGTAGTGTATACTTTGACTTGTTAATAACACCTTTCCATTAATTTTCCCTGCCTCTTCCCACCCTCATCCCCCATCTTTTCTCCCCTCATCTCCATGTGGTTGGGTAGTATCTTCTTCACCAAGTTGACACCTGCTGAACGCTATCTATCCTATTACTTCTCCTTGGGTCCTTTTCCCTCCCACCCTTAGCTACTACCATCAAAATTGGCTTCTTTTGGTATGATCATCTTGTCTTGATTTTTTTCCCCTAACATTGGTCTCATCTTGTATAGTAATTCCCCTGTTGTAATTGACAAACTTCAATTACCATGATGGCCTTCAAATCCATCCATGCCATGAGATATCACAGTTTCATCATTCTTCCATGCTATTCCACTGGAACTGGACTCACTTCTGTATTAGAATAATCAATAATTTAAAAACTTTTTAAAGGCAGCATTTACCCAGGACAGAATACAGAAGGTTAGTGTGGTAGTTACATAATCTCTTGTCAATTTGAAGACATAAAGAGTGATTGGGTGGAGTCAGGCCTGTCAATCAGGTCACAGACTGATGATGCCTCCTTGTAGGTGTGACCTTCTCATGAGGATTCCGGGAACTGCCTCTCTATCTCAGGAGGTGGACCATCCTCTCTCTCTGGTACACATTCCTGTGGACAAGCCAAATGGAGTCACACTGATGGCACCCAGGGTTCTGGAGCTAGAGGAGCCACATGAAGACCCATGTCAGTGCTGAGATGCTTCCACTGCCACTGGAGCCACAAGACTTTCCACTTACTGGCCTGTGATCTTCCTGCATTCTGCATTGTTGCTTATGTCAGTGTGAGTCTGCAGAGGGAATTATGGACTAGTTTGGGGCATATGGGTTAATATCAGACTTATAGACTTGATCTGCCTGGGCTGGGATATTTTCTCAAGATACAATTGCTCTTTGATATAAAGTTCTCTCTTACACATAGATGACTGTCTCTGGATTTGCTTCAAAGACCAGAAACAAGCAAAAAGCCAGAGGAAGGCAGTGAGCTAAGTGGTGGTATACTGAGGGGATTGCAACAGATGAACTGAAACAAAAGACGCACGGATTGTTGAATGTAAAACGATGGTCTTCTCTATAAGCTCTCAGTCAATCCACACACACAAAAGAAAAGAAAACCCACAGTGACCTACTGCTTTGCCCTTCCTAGGATGACTTTTATAAAAACAAACAAACACTGGAAGAGACGTTCTGAGAAGCTGGGGAGGAATTGGAACCCGCATGCATTGCTGATGAGAATGTAAGATGCTTTTGTTGCTGTGAAAAATAGCTGAGTGGTTCCTCAAAAAATTAAACATTGAACTACCATGCCCTCCCTTGCACATCCCTCCCCCTGTCCCACCCCCCAAAACCCCTGCTATTGAGATGATTCTGAACCAGAGGTAACAGGTATAGGGTTTCCAAGACGATAGATTTTTGTGGGGGCCGACACCCTCATCTTTCTCCTGTGAACCACAAAATGGCAGTGGAATTCTACTCCAAGATATACATACCCAAAAGACATGAGAGCAGGCCCTCAAACTGGCACACACGCACCCCTGCTCCCAGCAGGACTAGTCACAGTGGCCAGCAGAAGGAAACAACCCAAGTGTCCATCAGCAGGTGACCGGACGGGCACAATGTCAGCGTGTACACACAGAGGAGGTGGCACTGCTGGTGGTCTAGAAGCTGCTCTGAAGGAGAAAGATGAAGCTGTCTACTCCTGGAAAGCTTTACAGTCTCTGAAATCTGATATAGGGTTGAGCATGAGTTGGCATTGACTCAATGACAGCAGGTTTAGAGGGAAATGAAGTTCTGATACATGGTCACCCTGGAGTGGAGGCTTGGGAAGGTTGTGCTAAGTGACATACATCAAGCACAAAAGCATAATTTTTTGGCCCCCCTTCCATGAAAAATCTGACATAGGCAAATTCATCCAGGTAAAAGACTAGTCGTTCCCAGAAGCTGGGGAGAGAGATTCACTTCAAACAACCAAATAAAAAGCGCTGCCATAGAGTTCATTCTGATACAGAGTGGCCCTATGTGTGGGGCAGGTTGGTATCCAAGACTTAATAACTTTATGAGAGCAAACTGCCTCTGTTTTTGGTTAAGAAGCAGTTAGTGAATTCAAATTGCTAAGTTTGTATTTGGCAGTTGAATGTGTTGCCTCTATGCCCCCAGGGCTCTGCAAGGGAGAAAATGAGGAGTTAAGAATAAAGTTCTGATTTGGCCCCCTGGATCGTCATTTCATGACCCTTGAATTAGATCATTTTGGGGGGGGGCGCCCACCTCGAATTAGATATTCTTTCACTTCCTGGCTCAATTCTAATTTTTTTTCTCTGAATATTTCCAGAATATTTCTCTGTGCTTACTGGGTTTTCGTCATTGTGTGAAGAATATTATTAGGCCTATCTTGCTTAAGTTTTCTGTCTTTATTTCTTAAATAGTGTAGACCTAATAATGTCCTCTAACACAACGCCTAATACATGATTAGGCATAAAGAAAGATTCTGGAAACCTTAAGAACTAGTTCTACTCTGTCCTGTACAGGACTTCAATGAGTCAGAATCAACTTGATGACAGTCATTGAGGGAGGGCGGGTAGTGTCTTTATTTCTTGTTTCTTTTGTGAACTCAAGGAGCCCTGATGGTGCAGTAGGTTTCTATTAACCTCCAAGTTGGTAGTTCGAAACCACCGGCCGATCCTCAGGAGAAAGTTGAGGCTTTCTACCCCAATCAAGAGTGACAGTCTCAGAAATCCACAGGGACTTTGAGCCTACCCTACAGGTGCCCTATGAGGCAGAACTGACTCCACAGCAGTGAGAGGTTTGTTTCAGTGACTTCAGTGGCCCTGCATCCTTCAGTCTTCTCTCTGAGGTTTACCAATGATGAACAGAATACATTTGACTCCTTAATTTAGTGCTTTCTCCTTTCTCTTCCCCACCCCCCCACCCCCCTTCTTGTCTGGAGCTCAATGGAGAGGACGTTAGTGAAGCTCACCCAACTCTATCCACTTGTTATTGATGTTCAATCACCTTTTCTTTCCAGTCCTTGATTTCCTCAGGGAGCGACCTTTAGCAGCTATCTGCAAGGCTCCTCCTTAGAGACTTTCCGACATGGAACTCTGCTCTGCCGTCATTCAGTCAGCGAGTGTTTACTGAGTACTTGCCCTATTGCCCTCCAGTCCTTAGGCGGTCCGTGCAGTGAGCGCTCGCAGCTACTAAGCGGCAGTTTGAAGGCTTTCAGAGGCATCTGACGATCTGTTTTAGCCACACCAGCCGTTGGAAACTGAGTGGAGGGAGCATAGTTCTCCTCGGGTGTACCTAGGTGGCCCTGAGCCAGAGTTGACTCAGTAGTAACGGTTTTCATGTGACACCAATATACTCCTCTAGACCGCTATTTGATGTGAAGCCAAACCAAAACAAACTCCCTGCCATCGGGTCGGTGGCGACTCGTAGTGACCCCATAGGACCGCGTAGCACTGCCCCTCTGAGTTCCTGAGCATGTGCCTCATTATGGAATCAGAAAGTCTCATCGCTATGCCATCAAAGTGAGTCTCCCCAAACAGATCCAATCTCTACTTTGCTTTTAAATTGTGGCAGACCCTGGCAGCCTCACCAAACCACACCTTCCAGTAGTAATGCTCTTTTTGAAGACTCTGGGCTTGACTGTGTGACCCCTTTGCAATAAATATGAAGCAGTGCTTGCACATTGAGGCTTGAGTTTTTGACAAGCATCCCTTTGGCACTCAGCCACCATGGTCTAAGGATGTCCAGGGTAGCCTGCTGGGGAGAAGCTCAGCAGAGACAGTCTGGGAGGCGATACCTCCTGGCTAGAGAAGCCAGTCATCCCCTGGGTGTTCCAATCTTCCCAGGGGAGGCATCAGCAGTGTGAATGAAAGCCCCCTTGGATCTCACAAGCACAGCCAAGCTTCCACATGTCTGCAGCTACACCTAACAGACGGTAAATTGAGAAACATCTAACTGATTCCAGTCACATTTTTTGAGTCATGAGCAAAAAAATCCTTTTTTTTTGGTGGGGGGGTGGGGGGGGGCAGGGAGCATCACTGCCCTGGTGGGAGTAGGAGACCCAGCCTTGCTCCTGGAGAGTTGCAGTTGCTGTTGGATTTGAACCGCCAGCCCAGTAGGCCACAACAATATGCCACTGGGGCTCAGCCCAGCAAAAAATCTTAAGGCACTGAATTGTGGGGTGGTTTGCTATGGAGGAATAGGTAAGTGATAAAATAAAACCACACAGAATCCAATCAAAAAACCACATAAAGCCATCATCGGATCAAAGATCTCACCAAATAGAGTCCAAAGACAGGGAAGGGGCAGCGGGAACACAGCACTGAGGAAGTCCTCCCCACTGTACCACTTTGGTCTTGTCCTCAGTTGCCATCATGTGGGTTCTGATTCATGGTGACCTCACGTGAAGAGTGGCATTGTGCTGCTCAGGAGTTTTAAGGCTGTGAGCTTTTGGAAGTGCATTACCAGTCCTTGCTTCTGGGACACGTTAGGGTGAATTTGATTCATCAACCTTTTGGTTAGTAAGTTCTCCAGGACTTGACCTTTTGTACCTGAGAAGGACTCCCTTGATAGACTTCAAACATGTGGAAAGTAAAAAGGAACCCCCTGGCGTAATGAAGGGCAATGTAGCAGTGAAGGATTACTACACCCGAATGGAGGTTGAACATGATGGTGGGACAAGAGGAAAGTAAATGGAAATAGAGGAGAGAAGCAGGAGACAAAGGACTTTATAGAGGTCTAAATACAGTCATGTATATATGCAAATATATATGTGTGTGTTATATATATATAAAATGATAGGGGAAAAGAACTGTGTACTCCTATCTATACGTTAAGAATTAAAGTTGCAGATGGACATTGGACCTTGACTCAAGTTTTTCCCTCAATACAAGAACACTTTGTTCTAACAATCCGGCATTCTGTGACGCTCATCTACCTGACACAATCGCTGAAGACAAAATGGGTACATAAGTAAAAGTGGTGAAGAAAACTGATGGTTCCTAGTTAGGGAAGGATATAGTGTCCAGGTTCTTAAAGGCTTGAAGATAGATAAGCATCCATCTAGCTGAGAAGCAACAAAGCCCACATGAAAGAAGCACACCAGCCTGTATGATATGAGGTGTTGATGGGATCAGCATTTAAGACCCAGATCAAAATCATACCCAAGGTGAATGGGGGGAGGGGATGGAGTGGAGATCCAATGCCAATCTGTAGATAATTGGACATCCCTTCACAGAAGGGTCACAGGAAAGAGATGAGCTACTCAGGGTGCAGTATATCACCAATGAAACACACAACTTTCCTCTAGTTCTTTGGTGCTTCTTTCCCCCCCTCTATCATGACCTCAATTCTGCCTTACAAAAAGTATGAGAGCAGAGGATGCACACTGCTACAGATAAGAGCCTGCAACACAGGGAATCCAGGATAGATGAACCCCTCAGCGCCAACAAGGAGAGTAGAGATAAAAGGATAATTTGGGAAGGGGGAGAAAAGGGGAATGGATCACAAGGATCAACCTATAGCCCTCTCTCAAGGGAATGAACAACGGAAAAGTGGGTGAGGGGTGATGGAGGACAATGTAAGATATGAAAATAATAATCCTTATCAAGGGTTTATGAGGGTTGGTAGGTGGGGAGGATGAGGAGGGGGAAGAAATGGGGAGCTGATATCAGGAGCTCAAGTGGGAAGAGAATGCTTTGAAAATGATGATGCTAGCATATGTGCAAATGTGCTTGACACACTGGATTGTGATAAGAACTATAAGTGCCCTAATAAAAGTATGTACTTAAAATAAAATAAAATAAAACAACCTAAAATATGAAAACAATAAGAAAATAGTTATTTGGAACATGTCCACCTATTTTGGGTTTTGCCTTCAGTTTTTTAAAAACCTTTTTAATTGTAATTTGCATGAATGTTTAGAGTGAAAATTTATTTTCCAATCAATAATTAATAAATATATTCTTTTTTAATAATAAATATATTCATTGATGACCAAAAAACCCCACAAGAAAATGGGCCCTCTAAGCAGGGAATGACAGTAGCTGAAGCCCATCCCTCCGGGGCCTGGGTGCCTTTAGAAGGAGACACAGAGGGCCACAGTCACTCTGTAAGGGTGGATTTTTAGGAACAGTGGTAACACGCATTTTGGGACATGACTGCAGCACCTCCCCACTTCTCTCAGAACACATATGTAGTTGGCAGCTTCCTCCTTTTACTTATAAAGGCTTCCTGATAAAAATAGTCTATTATCATTTTAGAAAATCCCCTGGGCTGAATCCCCAGGACTCTAACCAAGGCATCTATCTTGGGAGGAATAGCTGGGGTGGACTTTGTAAAAGAGCCCGATACTATGAGGTCTTGGGCAAGTCTCCCGGCCTTTCTCCCTCAAGCCAGCGCCATCTCCTTTATCAGTGTGTTTTGGCTCTCTGTTGTCAGTCTAATCATGGCTGATTGCTTCTCCACCCTTTGACTTTCTGGTTCCCTGAAGGCTTACGACATGCAGCTGAGAGACGTGGAGCTGAACAACTGAACATGGAGCCCCGCTATGCCAGGGCTCTGTAAATCGCCTCCAGAACCATCTGCAGCTAGTTGGTGGTTATGTGTATATGGGGAAAATGTAAAGGCTATTATTCTGATAATGATCATTTCATTTGTTTGTAAAAATGAATTTACTTAGAGCTCTGGAATAATTTAAAAATTGTTGTGATGGACAGGATAGACAGTTCCGTCTCAAAAGTGGGCCAACCCCTGTGCTGTACAGTGGCTGAGGGTGCACGGTTTTTGCTCATTGCTATGGAGACCCCGGGGACAGAGTTGGCTGCTCCAGGCAGGTTTCAAGGCTGTGACTTTCTGGGAGGCCTTGCTTCTGAGGTCTCTGGGACCAGCTTTGGGGTTATTCGGCCAGGGCTTAGTCATGTGCCCCATTCAGGCACTCTACTTCGCAGCAACCCCACCAGGGTGCTAGCTTCTCAGGACAAAGCTTTCGCATGGTCCAGGGTCTCTAATTTGGCAAGTGCTCAGAAACTGTGTGATGAGGGATGGCTAAAAGAATCCATGGAGGAGGAAATCAAACATGAAGGTTGAATCACAACCTCTGACAAAATAGAGGGGAAGGCCCACTAGACACAGCATCTCCTTAGCTTATCAGCACACACACACACACACACACACACACACACACACACCGCAGAGTAGAAACATGAACACACACATACACCACACACCGCAGAGTAGAAACATGAACGGGGTGCAACAGAGAAGAGAGGAAGGAAAAGCAACAAAGTCCCTGAGAAATCCTGAAAATAGACACCTAGAGGGCAAAGCTTGACACCTCATCAGACCCAATCAGAAAACACTCATAAGGATCAGCAGACAGACCTGGAACTATTTACAGGCTTTCTTTTCATTTCTTCTTTTTTCTTTATGCTTATCTATGTAAGATAGGCTGGATAAACAATCCTGAGGAGAAAACAATGGGACCAACTGGCTCTGGGGACTTGGGAGGCGAGGAGGCCAGGGAAAGGAAGCAGGAAGTCAACTAACTCAGGGACAAGGGAACAACAAGCGATCTAAAATCATTGGGGAGCAGGGTGTAGAATGCCTTTTGGGGTTTGATCAAGTGCAATGTAGCCAAGAAGACTTACGGAGAACCAAATGAAAGTAGAATATGATAGTGAAACAGGAGTAAAGTAAACGGAAATAGAGGAAAGAACTAGGAGGCAAAAGACATTTATAGAGGTACAAATATAGGCATGTACATACGTAAATATATTCATATATAACAATAGGGATATAGGTCTAAGTATTAAGGTAGCAGACAGGCTTTGGCCCTCTATTCCAGTCCTCTCTCAACACAAGAACACTTTGTTCTAATAATCCGGCATTCTGTGGTGTTCACCTTCCCGACACAATCACCGAAGACAAAGTGGGTGCCAAAACAAAAGTGGTGAAGAAAGCTGGTGGTGCCCAGCTATTACAAGATATAGCTTTGGGGTCTTAAAGGTTTGACACTAAACAAGCGGCCATCTAGAAGGGAAGCAATAAAGCCCATGTGGAAGAAGCACACCAGCCTGTGTGATCATGAGGTGTTGACAGGATCAAGTATTCAGGCATCAGAAGATCCAAAACAAGCAATCGTATCAATGCAATTGATACCAAGTGATACCAAGGGCTCAAGTAGAAAGAAAATGTTTTGAAAATATTGATGGCAACATAGGTACAAATGTGCTTGATACAATGGATGTATGGATTGTGGATTGTTATAAGAGCTGTAAGAAACCTCAATGAAGTTATATATATATATGTGTGTGTGTGTGTGTGTATTCAGCACCACACGATCCCAGGGCCTGGACTAAGCACTTTATGTCTGTGTCCTTGAGCCCTCTCTTATTTGATTTGTGTGTCTATCTCTGCTTTAGTGTTTAGCAAGTTTTAGTTTCCTTTGGAGAGACTAAACTGCTTATTTGTAGAATCAGGATTTAATCTAAGGAATTGCATTTAATGATTCCCCAGTCCATGTTCTGTCTTCTTGATACTGAGAAGTCTCCGAAAGCATATGAGTGTTCTCCAAGTAGGGGCTGGCAACTGATGGAGGGCAGTTGACAGGAGACTCCTTAGAGAATTCTTTCCTGGGTCTCATGAAGAATGTACTTTGGAGTCTATCTCTTAGGGGGTTATGATGCTCACAGAGGTGGTCTCAGCACCTTTGCAGACCTTAATCATTGGCATGAAGAAGGGAAAACTAGTGCCCAGGCACCCAGCCTGTCCCTTTCAGCCTGCTCCTTTCTCCTTGAAGTCCAGGGCCATGTTCCCTGAAAGGATCGACTGGCTTCCAGGGCACGGTCGCCAGGCCTGCCTAGTACACAGGGTGGGGCTCTGCAACTTAATTCTGCTTCCCCAAAGGCTGGTGATTAAGACCCGGAACCAGGGGTGGAGCAGAATCTTGGCATTGGGCTGAGATCGATGAGGGGAATCTGAGCTCAGAAAGAGCAGGGTGGAGCTGAATGAGTCAGGGAGGCAAGGCCCAGTGTGGAGCTGCCCTTGGCCGGCAGGGCTTCTGTGAGGAAATGCCTATCCAGGCCTCTCTGTGCTCGGGGCAGTGAGCGAATCTGAGGCTCGGTCTCCAATGTCCCAGGCTCCATTCATGGCATGACTCTTTACCACCTCTGTGGTCTTGGGGGGAAATGATCAAACTTTTCAGAACTTCAGAAAGCTATAGATAAATGAAGTCTAAAAAGCGGGGCTGGGGTGATAAGTAAATGGGGAGCATCAGCCCCCACCATCTCCCTCTCCTGCGTGGGCCTCGTTACTCACCAGAGCCTTATGGTCAGTGGGTCGGAATTTAGTTTCATCGGTCCCTTTTGCCACCAAAGGCCTTTTCTTTTCCCATTAAAAAAATTTTTAAATCTGTTTTATGACTGCATGGGCATAAATATGACAGTCAGCCAGACTGGTTTTGTTGCCGCATATTTGTTATTACATTCATCCTCCTTCCAATTTTAAAATAAATTAAAAACTAAATATCTTTTGGGCGGTTCCTTAAGAATATCATGGGTGCTTAGCACCAAGCCTGATGAATCTGCTGGCCTCGAGTCGGGCCACAGCTGTTCCCTCAGACGCCGGGCTCTTCCCTGTCCTGCACTCCCTGCTTTCTGTCAGCTACAGGCCAGAAGGCTCGGGATGGTGGACTCAGCCAAGAAGAGGCCTTTCTCCCTATGGTGTTTCTGCCTATGCCTCTGAGCCTGTGTGTCAACAGAAGACCAAGTCTGGCCAAGCGTGCTTCGCTCTCCACTTGGGGCTGTCTCTGAATGTCATGATGTACCTGTTTTGGAGTGGTCGAGACGTATTTGTTCACTCAACAAGCATCCTCCCCCTCATTCTGTACTAGATGTCAAACCCTGTTGTAGGAGTCGGAGATGTACTGCAATAGACCACATAGGAGCATGTACTTCTCTTTATGTACTTCTCTTTACATCCTTGAAGGAGACCGAAACGAAGCAAGTAGCAACTGCACTTGAATTATGTTGTTGTAGAAAGACACTGCAAGAAGAACAAACAAGTCTGCCGTGCAAGACCAATCTGTCAGCACGCTCCTGAGAAGCAAGGATGGCAGGACTTCATCCCACACCCTACGGACACCTTATCCTGAGAGGCCAGTCCCGGGGAAGGACAGCATGCCCAGTCAAGCCGAGTGCCCATGAAGAAGGGGCAGGCTCTCAGGCAGAAGATGGACACAATGGTCTTGAACACAGCCTCCATTGTGAGGATGGCATCGGGGTCAGGCGGCGTTTCCCTCTGTGGTACGTGGGAGCTCTGCGGGTTGGGACCAATTGGACTGCACCGAACAGCAATGATGACAGCAGCGTAAGAGGGGTTGGGAGAGTAGATGGATATAAGGCGGGAGTGGAGTCTGCTCCTGTGTCTGAGGATGGGGAAACACTGTTGGGATACAATGATATTTGAACAGCTACCCAGGAAGTGAGGCCACAAGCCCCTCGGTTCTCTTTGGGGAAAGCATTCGGGAGCAGATAGAAAGACCCAGTGTCTGGAGCATCTGTGGCAGGCTCCTGGAAATCCATCCCAGGTCACTGACTTCATCACTAGCGAGTTCCTTTTGTATTGTTGAGAGCGCGTGAGGGCAAGAGGGGCGGAGGGGAGGTCAGACAGGTGGCAGATGGCCAGATCATGTAGGGTGGCGCAGGTTACACTTGCTAGACTTTAACTTGTGACAAGAAACCATTAGAGCAGCAGTTCTCAACCTGTGGTGGGGGGAGGGGGTCGACAAAGGGGTCACCCAATTCATAACAGTAGAAAATTATAGTGATGAAGTGGCCACAAAAATAATTTTGTGGTTGGGGGCTCATCACAACATGCAGAACTGTATGAAAGGGTCACGGCCTCAGGAAGGTTGAGAACCACTGCTCTAAAGGAATTCATTGGTAGAGAGACCTGCTCTGACTTGACTTCTAACAGAGTCACTTCACTTGCTTTTGTGGACTAGAATTAAACGGGTCATGATGCAAAGAAGGAGGTCAGGCGAGTTAAAGAGCGCTGGAACAGGATTAGCAAGGCCCTGCTGAGAAGTGGTCGATTGTGGATGGAAAGGCAGAATCTGTGAAGTTTGCTGGCGCATCGGATGTAGGGAACAAGAGAGAAAGAGAGAGATGATTCAGAGTGATGGTCAAATCTTGAGCTAGACGATGGAAAATATGGAATTGGGGTGTTAGTCTGGTAGACTAGAGAAACAAATCCAGGGAGACTCATAAGTGTATACGAAAGAACTTTATATACAAGAGCAACTGTACATTAAGAAAACATTCAAGCCCAGTCCAGATTAAGTCCATAAGGTTGATATTAGCCCATATGTCTGATACCAGTCTATAAAGACCTCTTCAGACTCACAAAACACATGCAACGACGCTGAAAGCAGGGAGATCACAGGCCAGTGGGGGCAAAGTCTTGGGGCTCCAGTGGTGGCAGAATCATCTCAGCACTGGCAGGGCTCTCCACGTGACTCCTACAATTCCCAGGACACGGGATCTCAGCGTTGTTCCATGTGTCTTGTCAGTAGAACGTCTCTCAGGGAGGGATCACAGAGAGAAAAGTGTCTCCTGCCTCCAAAGAGGAAATACAGGAGTTCCCAGAATTCTCAGGGGGAAGGCCATGCCACACAGAGACCTCATTGGCTATAACCCGATCAACAGACTAGATTCCACCCCTTCACTCTTAATCCTCTCACATACCAAATTGACACCAGGTTGTGTAACTACCACAATTGGCATTTACAGAAAAGAGGCAGTAAATTGGCATTTACTGAAGTCCAAGTTTAGGAAGACTCAAGGGTTTGCTTCAGAGCAAGTTAACTTTCAGGTGCTCCTTAGAGCTGTTGCACACTGTGGCACCAGCCCCGGGGCTTGATAGCCCAATGCTGACAGGTTTAGGGCTGTGGCCTGTCCACACTAAGTATAGCATTGAGCCAAAAAAGCACCCTCCCCTGGCAGCAGGGCCCTGAATGGGACGCTGCCAACACTCCTGGATGTTTCTAGAATGGATGCCTTGGTGCTAATGAAGGGGCATATGGACAGTGCACCACAATAACCATCTCAAACCTTACCATGCCCGACTCACATCCACTTGCTTCTTACACAAGCTTCACTCCATTTGGGCATAGCTTCACCAGGATTCTGGAGGGTCTTGTTTCCATGAGAGACTTGTAGGAAGGGTGATAGGAAGAATTAGCTTAATCTTGTTCTCACTCCTGCCACCGAGACTCACCATTTCCCTTCTCTGCCACCTATTCTAAGGCCTCCTTGCCCATGGGGTGGTTACATTTGATGCCAATTTGATGGTACCCATGTGAAAGTAGGGATGGAATTCAACCTGTCAGTCAAGGGGTAGCCCAGTGCTGGCATGTTGAGGGTGTGCACTTTTTATAAGAGAGTTGATAAGACATTCTCTTCCCTCCGCTCTCCTTGCTTGTTGGGACTCTGTGTCTGTACTTCAGAGTTCTCATGCCAGGAGACCAGCAAACAATGAAAGGAGTTGCCATATCTACCGAAGAGACTGACCTGGATCCTCAGGAGGAGATCAAGTTGTGCGCCCTGGGGATCTAGGGAAGAATGTGCTTGGCACACTCCACTGAATGTCTCCTGATATACCATCTCCCAATTATGAAGATAAACAGGAAATGTATAGTTTAGTCTGAGAAAGGTCTTAAGAGTAACATCTTATGAAACTATAATACAGTGATTGGGATAATCCACTGTTTTTATTCGGACAGCCTCAATTTTACTAATACTCATTTTTATCTGTGCATTTGGGTCTATACAATTTGCCACACAAGTACAGATTTGTGTATTCATCAGGATACTCAAGGTACAGAAGAGTTCTATTCCCACAATGATGTCTCATCTTGGTATTTGATCATTAAACTCACTTCCTTTTTACCCACTTTTCCATTTCTAAGCCTTGTCAACATCTAATTTGTTCTCCATTTCCAAAATTTTGCCTTTTCCAAATTTTTAAAATAAATGACACAATACCCTTGAGAATCCCCTCCCTCCATCATAATTTCCTGAAAAATGTATCCAAGTTGTTACATTCAACAATAGCCTATTCCTCTTTATTTACGAGTATTCTATGGTAAGACTAGACTACCGTTCTTTGAACCATTTACCCATTACAGGTCATCCAAATAAAGTATTATGAGCTTAAGTGGGTGGGTGCATTCATATGTGTGTGTGAGAGCACATGTAGGTTTTCATTTTTCTGGGACACATGCCCAAGAGTACAATCTCTAGGTTATATGATAATTTAGGTTCTATTTAAAAACTGTTTTTCAGCATAGCTAAACAATTTTACATTACCACCAGCATCTATTCCTACATAAATAATCCAGTTTTTCTAGATCTGTGCCAGAATTTGATGTCACTATTTTAAAATAGTGCTGTGTACTGTGCTGTCTCATTTTGGATTTGTTTTGCATCTATTTAATAGATAATGATATTGACCATCTTTTCCTGTGTTTGTTTACCATCTGTCCATCCATTTTGGTAAAATATCTGTTCAGATCATCTTTGTTTTTCCCATACACCTTTATTTTAAAATTTTAGTGTTACTTGTCACTTCAAGATTTTTAAGTATATAATTCAGTGAGATTGTTTTTGTCATCTGATGCGGCCATAACAGAAAATAGAACAAGTGGATGACTTTAAGAAATATAAATAATTTTTTTTCACAGTTTATGAGGCTGCAAGGTCTGATCCAACGTGCTGACCCAAGGGGAAGGCCTTCTCTCTGTGTGGGTTCTGGAGGAAAGTCCTCGTTTCCTGTGGGCCCAATGTTTTCTGTATATCTATTGTATATCTTGTATATGATGCCATTTGTTTTGGCATCACACATCCTTGGATTTAGAAGGGTCTCAGCACAGGGACCCTAAGTCCCCAATTGTGCTATGTTCTACTTTGTGTAGTCAAGTGTCTTATTCCCACTGCATATATTTAATCTTTTTAAAATTTAATCTCTTATAGCACAGAGGAGATTAAATAAAAGTATAACCTAGTCCTGTAGATTGTATCCTGCTCCATTAGCATAACTCTGTAATTATGCCTCATTAACGCATAGTGGTCAGAATTTACAACATATCAGGCACAAATGAGGGATAGCTACATTCAATCACACTGCAGGGATGATTATGCTATTACCCAAACTACATTATTACATCAGGACCAAACTACATTGTTATATAACTGCTAACTTAAGAATCCCTGCCCCACTGAGCTGCTATGTGTTTAGGTAGGTTTGAGGAAAGCACAATTCAAAATGTGGTCAACTGTATTCATGCTGTACCACCACGACCACCGTCCACTCCCAAAAGTTTTGAGTTATCTAAAACAGAATGCATTGAATAATAATTCCCCATCCCTTCCTTCGTCCATGACATTTGCCTGCTCTAGATACTTCAAATATGTGAGATTATACAAGTTTTGTGGGGTCTTTTGGTCTGACTTACCTCAGTCAACACAAACTTTAAAAGTTTCATCATGTCTAAAAGAACTCCATTTTGCTTAACATAATCATATACAAAGTCTTTGCAGATAGGAAAAGATTTACTTCTGCTATTTTACCATGTGTTTTCTGTGTCCTCGAGCTTTTATGTTCTCTCATTCTTACATATTGCTTCCTTTTGAATTTACTTTATTTTTATTTCTTTAATTTTTTTACTTTTTTATAGTAAACATTTTTATTATCTTCTCATTTCCTTTTGATTAAAGTTTAAAGGTACTTTTTTGTGGCTACAATGGAGATTACATCCTATATTTATGGCACTTTTATTAGAATTAATGTTATTTTAAAAATACAAGGATTCTATTTCTAAAAAGTTCTGTCCCCACTCCTACATTGTTGTGACAAGTTACATCTTGTCCATGTCAATCACATAAATTTATAATTATTCTAAAATGTTTTTTTAAATATAACACTAGAAAGAATAAAGTCACAAGCAAAAGAAACAAAAAAACAAACAGCCAACTAAACTGTATCAGCTTTATTTATCCATGAAGTTACCTTTCCTGGAGATCGCTATTTCTTCAGACTGCTTCAATTTACTACCTGCTGTGCTTACTCTTCAACCGGAAAGACTCCCTTTCGCATTTCCTGTATGGATACTCGGGTTGTAATGAACTCTCTCAGCTTTTGCTTATCCTAGAATGTCTTCATTTCACTCTCGCTTTTGAAGGACAGATTTCTCTGAATATAGAATTCTTGATTGACAGATTTTGTTTGATTGTGCTTTTTTCTTTAAGTCCTTTAAAAATGTCAACCACCGGCTGAGCTCCGGTGGCGCAGTGGTTGTGCGCGGGACTGCGGCCCACTGGGACGGAGGTTCAATTCCAGCAGTGGGGCTGGGCCTCCTACTCCCACCACCGGAGAGCAGTGATGCCCCCCCCCCACCCCCCAAAAAAATGTCAACCACCATCCCCGCAGAATTCACTTCAGAATTCTTCAATTCTGAAGCTGCAGCTCAGGGAGAGGACATGTCTAATCAGAGCACACAGAGCAAATGAAGGGAGAGGAAGAGAGAGTGGAGCAC
>PVJH01005342.1:48443-63412 GCA_004026705.1 Nesogale talazaci | reverse complement strand
CCCCACTACACTGAGGCGAAATACTAAGGGTGTGCACCAGAACAGCATGGAGAACAGAGCAACGAAGTCCCCAAGGAATACCAGGGTACGACACCTCATCAGACACAACCTGAAAACACTCCTAAAGGTCAACAAACAGACCTTGAACTATCTATAGGTTTTCCTTGTTTTGTGTGTGTGTGTGTGTGTGTGTGTGTGTGGCATCACTGCCCTGGTGGGAGTAGGAAGCCCAGCCTTGCTCCTGGAGAGCTGCTGCTGGATTTGAACTGTCAACCCTGTGGGCTGCAGCCCCGAACACAATCACTAGGCCACCAGGCCTCAGTCTTAGGCTTTCTTTTTGGTCGTTTTTGTCTTTGGTTTTGTTGTTTTTTTTTTTGTTGTTGTTGCTCTGTTTTGCTCTGTCTTGTTTTTGTGCATATTATTGTCTCTGCAGGTCTCTCTAGATAAGATACCCAGTATAAGCAATCTGGAGGGGGACATGGCAGATTGGGAGACAGGGGGGCAGGGAGGAAGTGGGTATTAACAAAGGGAAGAACAAGAGATCCGAAGTCAGTGGCAAGTAGGGTATAGAAGGCCTGGTGGGGCTTAATCAAGGGCAATGTAACCTAGAGGAATCACTGTAACCCAAATGAAGGCTGAACATGATGTGGAACAAAAGGAAAGTAAAAGGAGACAGAGGAGAGAACTAGGAGGCAAAGGGCATTAGCAGAGGTCTAAATAAGGGCATGTATATAAGTAAATATATTTATATATGACTATGGGGAAATAGATCTATGTGCATATATTTATAGGTTTAATATTAAGGATGCAGATGAACATTGGGCTTCTACTTAAGTACTTCCTCAATGCAAGAACACTTTGTCCTATTAAACTGTCATTCACACTGCTCACTTTCCTGACATGATTGCTGAAAACAAAGCGAGTGCATAAGTAAATGTGGTATAGAAAGTTGATGGTGACCAGCTATCAAAAGATAGATATAGCATCTGGGGTCTTGAAGATAAGGAAATGGCCATCTAGCTGAGAAACCCATGTGGAAAAAGCACACCAACCTGGGTGATCATGAGGTATAGATGGGATCAGGTATCAGGCATCAATGAACAAAAAAATCATATCATTGTGAATGGGGGAGTACAGAGTGCAGACCTAAAGGCCATCTGTAGGCAACTGGCCATCCTCTTACAGAGGGGTCACAGAGAGGAGATGAGTCAGTCAAGGTGCAGTGTAGCAATGATGAAACATACAAATGTCCTCTAGTTCTTTAATGTTTACTACCTCCCAACACTCTCCCCCGCCCCCCCCCCCCCATCATGATCCCAATTCTACCTAACAAATCCGGCTAGACCAGAGGATGTAACCTGGTACAGATAAGAACTAGAAACATAGGGAATCCAGGGCAGCTGAACCCCTCAGGACCAATAATGAGAGTAGCTATACCAGGAAGGAAAGGGGAAGATGGGGGAGAGAGGGGTAACCAATTACAAAGATCTACGTATCACCTCCGCCTTGGGGGATGGACAACAGAAAAGTGAGTGATGGGAGACATCGGTCAGTGTAAGACATGAAAAAGTAATGATAACCTATAAATTACCAAAGGTTCATCAGGGATGGGGGATGGGGGGGATGAGGAGGAGATACCAAGGACTCTAATAGAAAGAAAATATTTTGAGAACAATGGATGTATATCTATGGACTGTGATAAGAATTGCACGAACCCCCCCTAATAAAATGATTTTTTTAAAAAAAGTCATCCCACTGCCTTATGGTATCTATAGTTTCAGAGGAGAAATTAGTAGTTATTATTATTATTAGGATGTTAGATGTAATTTACTTCTCTGTGGCTGTTTTCTAGATTCTCTGTTTGTCTTTGATCTTCAACAATTTCATCATAAGTTGTCTCAGTGTTAGTCTCTTTGGGTTTATCTTACCTGGAGTTCATTAAATGTTTCTGCATGTGTAAATTCATGACTGACAGTCATCATAATGGAGGAGTTTTCTACAATTATCTTTTAAAATACTCTTCCCTTTCCTTTTTCTCTAAAACACTTGTAGTGATCTGTTTGGTGGTATCCAAAATATCCCTTAGATTTTTCTTTAATTTTCTTTCTGTTCCTCAGACTGGATCATTTCAATTGTTTGACTATTTTTTCCCTTGTTAGCTCAGATCTGTTCTTGAGCCTCTCCAGTGAATTTAAAAATTTCAGTTTCACTCTTTTTGGTTCCAGAATTTCTTTTGATAACAACAGTAATCTCTTTATTGATATTCTCATTTTGTGCATAGATTACTTTCCTTTAAATCTAAAGGAAAGATTACAGATGTAGTTGTTAATGCATAGGAAGTCCCCAGGTAGTGAAAACAATTAATAAACTCCTTTGCTCACCAAAAGTTTGGAGGATTGAATCTAACCAAAGGGGCGTCAGAGCATAGACCTGGTGATCTACTTAAAAACCAGTCATAGAAAAAGTCCATGTAGCACCACTGCTGAACATTTTGATCAAAGATGCTATAGAAGAATCCTGGTCACAGTGAGGAAATGCAGACTATTGTTTCAAATTTCAAATTATCTTGGAATCCAGGCTTTCAGGAGCCATGAAGTTCAGATGAACCCCTGCAAATATTGTCCTGAGATAATCTTTAAACCTGTGCTTGCTTCGGCGGCACATATACTAAAATCTTTAAACCTAAGACAAGAGCATACCCTGGAGTCTTATTAGAATCAAAAAATAGTTTAGCTTAATGTAAAAAAAAAATCTGCCATCAACAGTATGTTCCTTAAGAACCCTCTAGGTGGGAGCGAAGTGACAATAGCAACTTGAAAGGACAGGTAAGAAGAATCTGTGAGGCAGGGAACTTATGCCTGTGAGGAAGAGACGCCTCAAAAAAACGAGGATGAGAATGCTTGCCTAACTCAGAGAAATGTAATCAATGTCATCACATGGTGCAGGTGCAATCTGGAGTTGCCGCATGGTTTGCTGTGGATATCCTTAATAGCGATAAAAGCAAAGCAAACCAACAACTCTGTGGAGCACAGTTCTAATGTGATACACGCACCATGTCTCTGATAAACAGCGGGCAGCCAGGATTTGCAATTAATTCCACTGTTACTAGTCAACACAAAGGCAGAGCTCAAGATCATGTCATTTGCTAAGAAAAATGGGGGAGTAGAAGTATCGGGGGCTCAGGGGAGCTGAAAAAGTTTGAAATTGTTGCTGTGTATAGGAGGAATATGAACTGACCACAAAAATGTCGTAAAACGTTCATCTGAAACGTCATGGAAATTTCAACCATTCTTTGGTCCTACAAAGGGACTCCTGTATCCTGAATTACAGTACAACTCCTATGTCTAATGGTAAGGTTTTCTGCGACAGTCTTTCGGTGGCTGAAGGTGCAGGCAAGAAAGAAGCCCATAGTTTTGTTCGTCTGGAGTTGGAATTCTGCTAAATAAGAGTCAGAGAGGCAAGGGATTAGAATAGTGCACTTAAAAGTCTAGCCATGGATCTGGGCTGGATAGAGTGGGAAGTGACCAGAATGGAATGTTGCAAGAGAAGGGTCAGCGCACTGGCTGAGCCAGTGAGAACCGTAGAGTAAGAAAGCCGAAAGGACAAGGGATAAGATCAAAACTAGCTGTGTGTGTTAGTGATTCGGGAGGTAAAGAAGCTATGGGTGATGTCAGGGTCCAAGTTGTGGCATAGCAGTGGGGTGCCTAGTTAGAGTTGAGGACACAAAACAAGACTTATTCAAAAAAAATCAGAGACAGATATTTATTGTGCATGACCAGTACCCAGGTGTGGAGAAGTACTGAATATTTGGGTGTCCCAGAGAGACCAGGAAATATCTTGAGTGGAGAGATCAGAGAACACTTTCCTATGCCAGGAGAGAGGCTACCCAACCAGTGACAATATCAATATGGAAATCCTCACACAGAAACAAAACACCAGAACCTAAGGCTTTCTTTTCCCTAATGATGCTGTTTACCTCTATGTGGCAGTTATTGTTAAAGGACTTGCATATCTATTAATGATCTCATTTGTTATTCGTGTAACCTTGCTGGGGTATACCTCGTTTTACAGACGAAGATACTGAGTCTCAGAAATCTCACAGTTGTGTGCAAATTCACACAATCAGTAAGTAGCACAATCATAGCCTGACACTGTCTTACTCTACTTTTCTCTCTATTAGAGGTTGTTCATTTACTCATTAAAATATTTACTGGGTGTAATGGTTACAAGTTGGGCTGTCTTTCACAAGGTCAGCAGTTCGATACCACCAGATGCTCCACGGGAGAAAGACGGAGCTTTTTCTCCCATAAGCAGTTACAGTCTCAGAAACTGACAGGGGTAGTTCAACCCTATGCTACAGGACTGCTATGAACTAGCATCGCCTCCGTGACAGTGAGTTTGATTTTTAAATAAATGCCCAGCACTCTTCTAAGCAGAAGTGAACAAAATAGACCAATAAAAGTGACCCTGATGGACCTTATCTCTTAGTGCGGGTAAAGATGACAGAGAATAGACATATATAAGACAAGTGCTAAGGATTCAGGGGAGGCAAAAAGAGAAAGGGGGACTATCTGGATGGGTTTCAATTTTAGAATTAAAAAAAATATGGAAGGTAAGCTTCCTTGGCATTGCTTTTCTAGAGAATCTAGCCTGAAACAGAATGTCCTTCCAGGCAATAGCTGAGTAGGCCTGAAGGAAGTAGCCGTGTGAAACATCTGAGTACCTGCAAGAGTTGACTAGAATCTCAGGCACCGAGTCCAGGAAGAATAAAGGTCCTGGGATTGGAGGAGGGCTGGCTTGTTAGGGACAATAGTCCAGAACCAGTGGTGAATGCTGAAGGAGTTTAGGGGAAGGGGAGAAGGAGATGGGTAATGAGGGTCAGGTCTCATAGGCTCAGTTTTAAAGATTATTTGAAGCCTTTTGGCTTTTATACCCAGTGAGAAGAGGAACTCCTGAGGGTTTTGAGCAAAGATGTATAGTAAGTTCTACAACAGTGGTTCTCAACTTGAGGGTCACGACCCCTTTGGGGAATGAATAACCCTTTTACAGGGGTCAACTAAGACCACTGGAAAACACATGTTTCTGATGGTATTAGGAACCAAGACACCGCTTCTCTATCTGTCTCTAGGTGGGTCCGTCCATATGCAGATATGCTCACATACGAGTACTAGGCATGAACATGGTTACTCATGCTACACCATGCTTCAAGACAAGATTTCATTTATTTGTCATTAGAAATAAATATTTCACAATATATAATTACAGATTGTCTTGTGATTAATCACTGTGCTTTAATGATGTTCAATTTGTAACAAGGAAAATACATCCTACATATCAGATTCATCCTACATTACGATTCATAGTAGTAGCAAAATGATAGTTATGAAGTAGCAATGAGAATAACGTTATGGTTGGGGGTCACCACAACATGAGGAACTGTATGAAAGGGTTGCGGCATTAGGAAGGCTGAGAACCACTGTTCTAGAAGGATCATTTGGGCTAATGGATGCATGGAAGCAGAGAAGTCATGGAAGTGCGATGCTGTTACCAGGGTCGCAGCTGAGGGAGCAGTGAAGGGAGGGCCTATTCTGAGGACACCCTGAAGCCACTCTGGGGGCCGAGACTAGACTGGGCAGCCCCCATGCAGCGATGTGCTGCAGGGGGAGTGGGGGAAAGGCAATGCACACCAACTTCGGGAGAGAGCTGGTCGATACATTTCCCGACGTCTTGCAAGCAGGTTGCTGTGATGTTGGTAGCTTGAAGCTCCATGCTTTGCAAGTGATGTATCCTCGAATTTGCAAATTCCTCTTTGCAAAAGAAATTGGCAAATGCTACAGAACAGAGCCTTCTTGCCCTTCAGGGTCAGTTTCCCAGCACTTCACTGGTTTCCAGGAAGCTTTTCTATGCAGGAAGAAGAACTGCTACAAAATCATGGACATCTTGTATGAAACAAAACTATTGACCCACGAGTCTGTTGCTTCTCAACACACTCACCACCCAGGACTCGACACGTTTGAAGGTGGTGTTTTCCACCTCTCTCAACCTTATCTTGAACCATTCTACACTCTTCCATTTACTCCATGGAAAATTGGAGCTGTGACTCAAATAGTGTTCCTTTTCAGTATTCTTTGAAAATGGGGGACAAAAAAGAAGTCTGCAGATGCACAATCAATGCCATGGGGTGGGTGAGGTAAAGTTTCCCTATTAAATTCTTGTGGGTCGGCTTTTGTTACCCACGAAGAAAGAGCAAGTGCATTGTCATAATGGAGAAAATATTATTCAGCACAACTTTTCTGGCTTTTCCCCCACCAATGCAGTTTTCCACTGCAGGGAATTCTCAGGGGGGCTCGTCTAGGCCTTGCCATTTGTGCTAGTCTGGGTTGACTAGAAAAACAAGTTTGTAGACACTCATATGTGTGTAAGAAAGAGCTTTATCTTAAAAAGCAATTGTAGATGGAGAAAACATCCTAGAAGTCTATAAGCCCCACACTACCCCACAGGACCAATGCCAGTCTATAAGTCCCTTGTTAGACCCATGCAACACATGCCATGATGCTGAATGCAGGGAGATGCCAGGCCAGTGGGTGGACAGTCTTGTGGATCCAGTGGTGGTGGAAGCATCTCAGCACCGGTTTCCAGGGGCTCCTCCAGCTCCAAGGCTCTGGTGCCATCAGTGTAGCTCCAACTAGTTTGTCAATAAGAGTGACTTCCAGGGAGGGCCTCTGGCCTCCAGGGAGCTATTTATCTCTGTCACATCTCCAAATGAGGCCATCAAGCTGCGACTTGATTGACAGGCCAAACTCCACCCCTTCACTCTAAATATTCTCAAGTTGACACCAGATTATGCAACTACCACACAGTTAAACCACCTTTTCCTGATGAGTCTGGGTAAGAGAAGGAAAGAGAAAAGATGCTACAATGATATAATTCAACGGTGAGTGGTTGTGGCCATCTCGTTGGGTGGAAGGTGGGCCCATCGCAGAAGCAGGGTCCGCGGAATGTTACTACCAGCAAGAGAAGAGCCAGGAGAGAAGCGTGCCTCCTGAGCCCTGAGATGGGCGTGCAGTAAATCTCTTGACTCCGTGAGACAGCTTCCAGCAGAAGAGCAGCAATCACAGAACCAGGCGCCCAGGCATGGCGCAGAGTGAGCGACCTCCCAGCCCACCGCACAAGCAAAGCTGAGTGTTTCTGGACAGGAGTCTAGTTTGGGGAGTGGAGTGCCTCTGGGTACTGACTTCATTGGGGGGATTTAGTTTGCTGACCCACGCAGGTGGAGCGGGGGGCCTTCAGGTTGAGTGGAATGGCATTTACTGGCAGTCGTCAAAGAACTTTTTAACATTGCCCCCGCAGGGCCAGAGAGAGACCTGCCTCCAGCACGGCAGAGGAGAAGTGTCCTGAATGAGCAATGGAATCCTGAGCATTTCTCACCTGCAGTGTCACCATCATTGTTCCCCTCCTTTGTGGCCGGGGACACCAATGACAGAACCCAGCAGACAAGCCGAGTGTGGGAAGTCGGTGCTGGGAGTGCACGTTGAGCGGGCCGTGGAAGGAACACCCTTTCCCTTCACACTCCTTCCTCCTAGACTGCCGTGCTTGTCCCGGGTCCTTTGAGAAAAGCTATCAAGATGTCCCCGCTGGCACCCCCCAAATAGTGCCCCTTACCTTGGAGATGACCTCTTTGCCTTGAATTGAATTGGTTCCAAAAGAACCTCTTAGAAGACGCGGTTGGATTGCCATTTTAAAAGCATCATATGAGACTGGTTGGCAGCTCTCTTTTGACCACAGAGACGTGTTGAAGCCTATTTCATTCGGAATAAACCCATGAAGCACGGACTGGAACCTGGCAGCCATGCTTCCCGTATCTTTATCCCACTGCTTCCAGGACATGTGTGCACACCTGATCCGGGGGAGGGGCGGGGGGGGGTCCCAATGCTCCCAGGACATGCGTGCACACCCAGACCCGGGAGTGAGGGTGGGGTGGAGGGTGGGGGGCTTCCCGCTGAACAGCGTCTCCTCACCTGCTGCTGGTCTGGTCTGGGGTGATGGAGATGAACCATGTGCCCAGCTTTTTGTGGCAGCACCACCAGGGAAACAGGCAGAGAGTATTTCCTCTGCTTCCACTGGACAAGTTTTCTCTGTGCCCATCTTCCAAACTTCTGTTCCGGGAGGGCTGGTCCTTTGCTAGCCCATGGCTGCCGGACGTGGTGCTCGGTTGACACTCCCTCTGCCCCCACCCAGACGCTGCTCCAGGTTGCTGCAGGCTTGTCAGGAATCATCTTTTCAACTTCAGAAATTCTTTTGAGATGTGCCCTTTCTGGATCCATATTGGGCTTGGGAGTGTGTGTGTGTGTGTGTGTGTGTGTGTGTTGGGGTGGGGCAGGGGTTGGCCCTATGAGGAGGGCCACTGTGAAGGGTTAGTGGCGACAAACACTCCTTCTTTGATGCAGACAACTCACAAGACATCTGGTGCCGACACTTCCCCAAAGAAGCGACGGGTCCCCACTCTCTTCTGGCCCTTGGTTTTGGGAAAAGCAAAATAAAAAAAGAGATATGGGCTTTGCTCTGCTCTGGGCTCTTCAGCCAAGGAGAAACAATTGTGAATGTGTGATGTCCCTAACCTGGGCTCTAGGTAGAGTGAACTGTGGAGCAGGAAGGGCTGGTGGAGGAGGGTGGAAGCAGGGGTGAGGTCAGCCTCCTGGACAGGCCTCTGCTGCGACTGCTTTTGGGGCTATAGAAGAGAGAGGGGCAGCACTGATCCCCAAGGAGCAGCCAACCTCCACACCCCCTGACACACACCCCACCCCACAACAGCCAGCTCGTGTTGCCTTTCTGCCTTTGCTCATTGTAGGCACGGGAACCCTATTTAAATAAGAAGTCAGTAACCAAGTGACAAGGACAGAAAGTCACATACCCTCTCTGGACCTACAACTGTGTCTACACCACAGGAGAGCTGGCCAGGGTGATTTCTAAGATCTGCCAGTTCTGACTACAACTCTGTGATTGAGCAGGAATGATATGGGAGTTTAATCGAGCATGCCCATTGGCTCCCACGGTCTTTACATGCATTCAGTGACCAGTGGTGAGTCCCAGCACTGTCTCGGCATGTGGGCAAAAAGATTAATTGGAGAAGATGTCACCTTGGAGAAAAGACTCAGATTCAACGTTTGAGCTTCCACTTCCACAACTCTAGAGTGAAAGCCTGAAGGCTAGAACATCTTGAAGCTCCTGTTCTGATGGTCTGTGTTCAACGTCTCAGCTTCAAACCATTTTGAGCCCTGGTGGAGAAACAATAACTGAGCTACTTCCTGGCACAGGGGAAGGGCTCAACTGGAGGGTCGCTGTCCTCAAGTAGCTCACAGTGAATCGAAAAGGAGGGAAGGGGGAGCCACCCACGCAGGGGATGCCATATAGCCCGTGATCAACACAGACACCACCATCTGGCTCGCTCCTGGGCTGCAGGCTGGAGATGATCCTGCAGGCCCACGGCGGAAGCCTGGGCTCCCTGAACTTGTTTAACTTTTGGCCTTCTGCTACCTTGACTCTGGAAGGTGTACAGTGGGGGCCAGACTGGTTGGGTTCCATCTGATGTCACCTCTGGAAAGTTTGGAAGGAGTTCTCCAGGCTCACTAAGCTTCGGTCACCCAGTCTTTATAATAACAAGCACACAAACCAACCAATGCATTGTGATGCACATAGCTGTACTTTGCATAGAGGCATCAGAATGGACTATCTTGGTTGACACTCTCACACCCTTACCTGCCATCCTAGGATGTCCATGCATCCTTCATGCTTTTAGTCTTCCCTGGCTCATTCTAGGAGCCCTGGTGATTCAATTGGTTAAGCACTCGACTGACAACCAAACGGTCAGTGGTTCAAACCCAGGAGAAATTCTATAGAAGGATGAGGCAGCCTGTTTCTGTAAAGATCTACACCCTTGAAAACTCTTCGGAGTAATTCTATTGTGTCCTAAAGGGTCACCATGAGTTGGAATTGACTTAACAGTGATGGAGCTTTGGTTCATTGCTAAGACTCACCTCCCTTTCTTGGTACGTCCTCATGATTAAGGTTACAGTTCTGAGTCAACTTGACTGGGTGAGGATTCTTGGTGATTTGGCAGTCATGATGTAATAATCCATGAAATTAAATGTAATGTTATCACCTACATGATGGAATTTGCAGGGAGCGGCCATCAATTGAAAGGAAGTTTCCTCAGGGGTGTGGCTTGCTCTTGATAAAAATGGTCAGTGTGGAAAAGCTTGCTTGCTTTTAGCGGGGTCTGGATCGGTCTGGAGCTTACACCTGGCTTCGTTCTTTGAACTTGAGCCAGGAGTTTGCAATATTGCCTACTGGTCTGGGAGCCATTGTCAGTCTGATATCTTAACTGCCTTTGATTCACTCACTTTTGCAATCAAAAGCCTGCCCATCGGTCCCTGAAGCTATATACATCAGAAGCCTCCGGTCTGACATCTGACCCATGGACCGGGCACTTGCCTTCCACTACAACTGCATGAGCCATTTCCTTGATAGAGACCTCTCCCTATAAACAGAATGCAGACATTATCCAACAATATCGTTCCCATCACATTCAGATAAAATTTTGCTAAAGATAATTCAACGATAATTGCAGCTGTATATTGATAGAAAGCTACCAGAAGCCCAAGGCAGATTCAGTAGAGGGCCTGAAATGAGGATATCACTACTGATGTCAGTTGGCTCTTGGGTGAAAGCAGAGAATGAGAAAGATGTTTACTTATGTTTTATTTCCTATACAAAGGCATTCGACTATGTTGATCATAACCATCTATGAATGACATTGAAGAGAATGGGAATTTTAGAACACATAACTGTTCATGCAGAACTTATACATGGACCAAGAGGAAGTCGTTTGAACACAACAAGGGAATACTGTGTGGTTTAAAATCAACAAAGGTGTGTATCAGGGTTTTAGTCTCTTACTATTCTTAATCAATCTATAAGTTGATAAACTAGACCATATGAAGAAGAACGCAGTATCAGGATCGGAGGAAGGCTTGTCGACTATCTATGACATGCAGACGACACAACGTTACTTGCTGAAAGTGAGGAAGACTTGAAGCACATGCTGAGGAACATCAGTTTGTATTACAACTCAGTGTGAGGAAAACACAACCCTCACAATAAAAACATGACATAACATCAGAACTGGAGAAAAGATCGAAGCAGCCAGGGCTTTCCTGTTGCATGGTTCCACATTCACTGGTCATGAAAACAGCAATCACAATATCAAATGATGTGTCAGCGATATCCTAGGATGATTGGAAACAACATTCAAGCTACTTCTATTTTTTTTTTACAGTGATAAATAACACCGCTGATTGCCTCTCCCTGCAGTTGCATCCTTGGCCGCTTCCTACATTGTCCAACTGTGTTCCAGAGCCCACCCTTTCAAGCCACCATTTCTGGAACCCAAGTCATCACTTCACCGTCTCTTCCTCAGGCTGGCCAGGCTCCTGCCCCTCGGCTCACATGCATGAGGAACTTTCTCTAGGCTTGTGCAGGCCTCACTGACTGGTGCCCCAGCTCCTCTTCCTCTAGCAAAGACCCCTGGACTCTGGATGGCCCTCCTGCCTGCTTCCTTACCCGTGGGCAGTTAGCTGCAAGGTCAGCAGTGTGAAACCGCCAGCTGCACAATGGGGAAAGGTGTGAGGCTTTCTCCTCTTCCATGAAGAGTTACTCTTGAAAACCCACAGGGACATTTCTTTCTTTTTTTGGTGGGGGGGGGGGGGAGCACCACTGCCCCCTGGTGGGAGTAGGAG
This sequence comes from Nesogale talazaci, assembly GCA_004026705.1. NCBI lineage: Eukaryota > Metazoa > Chordata > Mammalia > Afrosoricida > Tenrecidae > Nesogale > Nesogale talazaci. The sequence goes on along the minus strand of PVJH01005342.1, from coordinate 51,617 downwards.
GCTCAGCCTTGCTCCTGGAGAACTGCTGCTGGATTTGAACCACCAACCCTGTGGGTCGCAGTCCCACACACAACCACTGCACCACTGGGGCTCAGCCACCCACAGGGACATTTCTACCCTGTCCTGCAGGGCTGCCTTGAGTTGGAATTGACTTCCTGTGAGAGCTTTCATTTTTTAGCTTTATCTCTGACAGGATCCATCCCCCTTTCCTGGAGCTTGGGCTCTGCTTCTGTAGGAGCTCTTCCCCGAGGCCGAGGCCCAGTGGCGAGAGCTCCCAGGGCATAGCATCCTCAGTCCTTGTCACAGTGCACTTTGCTCCTGTGGCTCTGGGTATCCCAGGAGGACGGGCCTATATATTGATGCTAGGGCCACAGACTGTTCCAACTCCTATTGCCCAACAGAACCAAACACCACTCGGTCCTGAGCCATTCGCACCGTTGTTAGGTTTGAGCCCGCTGTTGGAGACAGTGTCAATTCATCCTGTGGCGGCCTGTCTTCCTTGTCGCGACCACCTCTATGTGATCTTCGTCTCGTGCAATGGTGGACACATTGTTCAGCAAATACCCGCGTAGCGAGAATCCACACCCCCTACCCATGGAAGGGGCTCAAATATTAGCTGGAAGGACTATCCTCTCCACTTACGAACCACCACACTTCCTAAGAGGTGTGTCCTTTCAGCTGTCTTTCACCCCCATCCTGATTTTGAAAGAATCCTATGGAAGGATAAGGATGTGCCCACTTAGTTGGCCTTTCTTAAGTCGCCATCTCCATTCACTTCTTTGCAGCAGCGAAACACCCACCTCTCAGAAACCTTCCTCCTGGGCCTCCTGAACACTCTTTTTTTTTTTTTTTTTTTTCACTCTGCACCCTCTCTCCTTCTCCATGGCTCTTGCCCTGCTATGCCAAACACTCTGGCGGGCTCAGGGTGGGGGTGAGGGATGTGCTGTGATATGCTAGTCAGCCAGTTCTCAGGCGAAACATCTGACTTGTGACGTCTATGGGTTTCTATGTGGCAATAGTCTCCCCGTGACTAATTTCAGGGCACCAATGTTTTAACAACCAGGTCATAAAATTCCTAAATATTCAAATAACTGGTTCTGGGGAGGAGGAGCTAGCCCCAGCACACCACTGGGTAGGCAGAAACAAGTAAGACCCGCTTGGCTTCTTGGAGGGTATAATCTAGTGGTGAGAACAGAGAAATAATTGTAAGTCAAATGTGACAAGTGATATTATAGGGTGTAAACACGGCCCTAGGGGGCTGCTAAGTGGAGGAAAAGTGTAACCTGGAAAATCTGTGACGAATATCTATAGGAGAGAGATTCTGAACTCAAAACTCTCACTGCCATCGAGTCAAGGGCAACTCACAGTGACTTTCAACTGGAGCTGACTCAATGAGGTCTTTAAAGGTGCTCTAAGGGGAAAACTAGTCCAGGTAGAGGAAACGCCTTGAACCAAGACAGGAGAGTAGAGAGCTGAGGAACCAGCAGGGCTAGGAAGGTGCTACAGCTTTGCACCTCTCGTGAAATTGGTTCACTTCCCCAGGCCAGATTCCGCATGTGCTAAGTGAGAGTTTGATTTCTTTGACCCATTTTGCCTTGTGTTGATAGATGATCATGGGGAAAAGACAGGAAATATGAGGGCTTCAAAAGGATGATGGGAAAATTCTATCCTCTTTTTAAATCCATTTTTCCATGAACTTTTTGAAGTCCCCTCAGATGAGAGTGGGGAAGGAAAACGAGAGAATAGGATATTGCATGGAGTGTTAAAAGGACACCAAACATTGCAGAACCTTCCTGCTGATTGCAGGCCTAATCTAACATGAAAACCCAAGTGCCATATTTGAGCCAGAGCACAGTTTATTGAAGGCATGGTGCTCCAGGATAAAAATGCCCAACTCTGGCATTAATGTTAATACAGAGGCCATTGGGTTCACCCTTCTATTGAGAGGGAACAGAGCATTCCTCTTTCCTTAGAAAGTAGTAAGAGATCCCACAAGCTCCTCTAGTCCATTCTTTTTTTTTTTTTTTTGAGCATCACTGCTCTCCGGTGATGGGTGTAGGAGGCCCAGCCCCACTGCTGGAATTGAACCTCCATCCCAGTGGGCCGCAGTCCCGCGCACAACCACTACGCCACCGGGGCTCAGCACCCATTATTCTTATTGTTTAGAATGGTCTTTCTTGAATGTCCCATCTGCTTTTTCTCTCTTTTTCATGCCCTTCTCAAAAACCATCAAAAGATCAGGAATCCCTAAACCTGTAGAAAATTGCATGAAACACAAATGCAGAAACATAGGGAAAACACCCATGTAGTCATGCAATAGAGCTTTGTCAGATCATCCAAGTCTTCAGTGTTTTCTGTCCCAAGCACAACCCTCCAGAGAGAACCAGTCTTGAGTTACTGTAATAACCTCCTCTTTGCCTTTCATCAGCCAGGCATGCCCTCCATACCTGCTCAGTCGTCTTTTTATCTAGGTAACACTTGAGTTACACTGTCCATATTCTTTTGTTTCTTGCTTCTTTTGCTCAACGCTGTGAGGTCCCTCATATTGTCGGGTGCAGTTAGTTCAGGCTTTTTCACTTCATTGGTAGGCAATGCTGTTTTACCTGTGTTCCACACTCAGTCCATTCAACTGTGAGCGCTGTTTGTTTCCCGACCTTGACCAGCATTCATAATGCTGCTTCGAACATTCTGGTACATGTGTCCTGACGTAGAGGCTTCTCGAGGGTACTGGGTGAGATTGTTGGGTCATAGGATATGGGCAATTTAGTCGTCTTCTGCCTTTACGTTTGTGGGAAATTCTTTCTACCCCTTGTTCCCCCCTCCCCAAACTTCTTTCCCTTTGATATTGTTTTTTTGGAATCATGTCTGCCAACCCTCAGTGTTCTCGTAACACACAGACAACGTGGTATGTGATTCCAACACTTAGTCCTGCATGTTACCATCTTCGCGCAGTTTCAGTGTTTTTCTCACCTTACTGAGGAGCAGTGTTTTGTTTATGACTCAAGTTGGAAATGGTTTGGAAATATTTTGAGTTTTTTTCTCTTCTGAAAAGTATGCACAATGGCGCGGGACTGCGGCCCACTGGGATGGAGGTTCAATTCCGGCTCCCAGGAGCAAAGGCTGGGCCTCCTACTCCCACCACCTGAGGGCAGTGATGCCAAAAAAAAAAAAAAA
>PVJH01005342.1:0-48343 GCA_004026705.1 Nesogale talazaci | reverse complement strand
CTATCAAATCCACAAGCTGGCTATGTGTACACAGGGAAATTATTTACACCTCTCTGTGTCAGTTTGGGGGATAGTTACCGCATCCATTGATTGGGTCATTGTGTCTATCACATGAAATAATCCATAACTGCACACGAGAGATTTGCAACTTGATTGGCAGGTAAGGTTGGGGGGTGGGGAGAGACGGGCATTTTGAATGCCTTCACGCATACAGTGAAGACGTGTATTATGAGTTTATAGTCAGTGTTTGCATCAAGTGCAAACACTGTTCACCTCTTCTTGTGGGAAGGTCGGCCAGGGTAGAGACTGTTGGCAGCCAGAGAGAACAGAGAGTGAAGTGAAATAGCATATTTGGGAATCAAACCTACAAAGCTGGCTGCATGTACCATCCCACAGAGCTCAGCAGCCAACAATGATATGGAAAGAGAGAAAGTGAGTGGGGTTGGAAAGGCTGTGGATGTAAACAGGAAGGGAAGGGGAAGCTCAGGAAACTCAGATGAGCTGCTCTGAAGGGCATCCTTCCCTGTGCATTGTCATCGCTGGCTGGACCTGAACCCATTCCAAAGCATCAAACTACAGTCTCATGTTCCTTGTCCTGCAGTCTGGCCACATCCAATTACAGATTTTCACTTACACTTTAGTTTTAGGAGATAATTTCCCTTTTCCCATCTAAGTACTAACCAGGCCCGACCCTGCTTAGCTTCTGAGAACGGATGAGATCGTACAGATGAGGATCGCGGCATTAGGAAGCTGAGAACCACCAGCCGAAAGGCACCCCACTCTAGTAAACCCCAGTCTGAAGGTGCTCAGCTCCACTTCCTTGGGTCAGAAAGCCCAACTTCCCCAACAAAGTGATGAGGCATCGCACTGTGCAAGAGCACTTACGGCAGGTTTCCCGCTCCCTTGCTCTGTGGGTTGGGAAGGCCATGGCTGTCATTTTCTGGCTCCTGGTTCTGCTGCTCCTCCTTGATGCCATAGCTATCTTCTGGACTCAGGGGGTTCCCTGCACAGGGATCTTGGGTCCAGATGTGCTCCACTCCTTGCCCTCGCTGAGACGAGGTCCCTCCTTCAACTTCTCAGAGGGCTCATTTTATACATGGGCAGGATGGCTTTCCAGGTAATCCTGTGCACAAGGACTCTCAAGCGAATCCTATCAGTCTGTCCCCTCGACCTCTCACCAGACCCTTGTATGAAAGTGTTGTTTGGTTTGGTGGGAGTTAGAGATGGCTAGAAGAGCCACATTAACTAACTCACTGCCCTTGCACTGTTCTTTTGCTAACGTGTGCAAAGGAACTCAGAGGAGGTCTCAACGTGCTCCCTGCTAAGGAGCAATCTGGTAGCACTTCTTCCATACCAGATTTGTTTGTTTTTTGGTCAGGCCATGGTACTTTCGATCTTCTTTGCCAGCACCATTGTTCAAATGCAGATTCTTCCTCAGTCTCCCTTGTTCAACGTCTAACTTTCATATGCATGTAAAGTGGTTGAAAGTACCATGGCTTGGTTCAGGTGCATTTCTAGTCTTCAAAGTGATATCCTGGCTTTTCAACATTTTAGTGAAGTTCTGGTGCTTACATTTTATGCCAATTTGATGGCCCCTGTGTGAAGGGAGGAGTGAGTCAAACAGGTGGTAGTCTAGTGATGCCTCCTTGGAAGGTGACTCTTTATAATACAGACATTGGGAACCTCTCTGCATCTTTACTCCCTGTTTGCTGAGATTCTCTATCTGCTTCCAGAGGAGAGCCTATGTGGGAGCCTGATCCTGGGAGCTAACCGGGGGCCTGCTGGAACCCAGGCATGTTCCCAATGACACTGGGTCTATGTGACTCTGCATCCACTGTTCTGTGATCCCCGTTTCCTACTTCACCTTTCTATAACATCGGCCTGCCACTGTGTGGGTCTGGAAAGGGCTGTTTAGTGCAGACCCTGGACTGGAGTTAGACTGCGATGCCTTCTTGATGGATAGTTACTTCTCATACATATGTGTGCCATCATCATTCTCAAAACATTTTCTTTCTACTTAAGCTCTTGGTATTAACTCTTCCTATTTCCCTTCCCTTCCCAGTTCCCCCTCCCTCATGAACTCTTGATCATTTATAAATTATTACTTTTTCCCATCCAAGTACTAACCAGGCCTGACCCTGCTTAGCTTCTGAGAACAGATGAGATCGGGCGCGTTCAGGGTGGTATGGCCGTAGACAAATTATTTTTTCATATCATACACTGTCCGATGTCTCCCTTCATCCACTTCCCTGTTGTCCATATCCCAGGAAGGAGCTTATACGTAGATCCTTATAATCAGTTTCCCCTTTCTATTCCATCTTCCCTCCACCCTCCCAGTATTGCCACTCTCACCACTAGTCCTGAAGGGATATCTATACCAGTGTACATCCTCTGGTCTAGCCAGATTTGTAAGGTAGAATTTGGATCCTCAGAGTGAGAGGAGGAAGCATTTAAGAACTAGAGGAAAGTTGCATTATTTCATTGTTGTTACCTGACTGCCTTGTCTCCTCCCCCTGACCCTTCTGTAATGGGATGTTGCTTCACCTACTGATGGGCTTTGAGTCCCCAATCTATAATGATATATATATATACATATATATATATATAAAATGAAATCCCCTCATTTATAATGATATAAGTTTTAGTTCTTTGATGCATACTTGATCCCTGCAACAGGCTGGTGTGCTTCTTCCATGTGGGCTTTGTTGCTTCTGAGCTAGAAGGCCGCTTGTTTACCTTGAAGTCTTTAAGACCCCAGACACTATATCTTTTGATAGCCAGGCACCATCAGCTTTCTTCACCACATTTGCTTATGAACACATTTATCTTCAGTGATCATATCAGGAAGGTGGGCGCACAATGATAAGATTTTCAGTTGATGCCTGATCCCTTTGATACCTTGTGGTCACACATGCTGGTGTGCTTCTTCCATGTGGGCTTTGCTGCTTCTGAGCAAGATGGCTGCTTGTTTACTTTCAAGCCTTTAAGACTTCAAACAGCCTCATCTTTCTCGCCAGGAGTTGCTGGTGGTTTGAACTGTTGACCTTGTGACAGAGGCCTAACCAACAGCACAGCACGAGGAATCCTTCACAACCTCATTGGGAGCAAAAGGGAAATTATCTGGAGTCTACACAATTCTCCTTTGCCAAATGTTTGTAACGTCTTTATTGTCAGAGCTGCTAGTATAGCTTAATGGCATGTTCTGAGCTGCACTTTTTATCTACCTGCTGCTGGCCAGACACAAAAGGTGATGAAGATTTGGTTCTAAAGGTCAGTCAGCTGCACCTTCCTCCTAAGGAGGAAAAACATCTCAAGGAATGTAGCTGAGTGGAGGCAGGAGTCAGGACATGGGAGGATGGGTTTCTTAAAGGAAACATATTGGCTTGCTTTAGTTCAGGACATGGATTTGCAAATGACAGCATCTTTAAACAGTGGCCAAAGCTATATATGAAACAATCTTCAGAATTTCCCTGCATACCTGGCGAGTCATGATTCTCAAACACCTGAGAAATGGATACTTTCCCCCCAACCTTAGTTCTGGGACCAAAGGCCCAAGCTTCTATGTTAAAACAAAAAACATCTTAGATGATTCTTATTTAGCTCCTCTCCCTTTAAGAAGCATAGGAGAGAGGAAATAAATGTGCTAGGAGTCCTGAAAAGTTACTTTAATATTTATGTACATTTACTGAACATATAGTATTAATGCCTGCTCCCCTTACCTTGTTAGGACAGTGCTTTGTCGTTAAGTATTCCACACAAACTCCATTTTTTTTTTTTAAAGGATGAAGAAATGGACTAGAAATAACTTGTCTGATGTAAATGGGGAGTAGGTAGGATTTGGATTCCTACCCAGGCAGCTTGGCTCTAGCCATCAGGCTTTCAATATATTGGCCACATCATTAAGGAGATCATAAAAACGTGTGAGAAGGCATTTTACTTGGAAACGTTAGGCAAGCGTTAGTCTAAACAGCAGTTGGATTGTAAGTTTCTGGAGCAGAGTCTGCCTCTAGTCAGCACTTGCGACAAAACATCTGCTCACAAACAACTTCACTCAAAGGAATTGAAAGTCGGATCTTTGCCCGTGTCACTCGGATGCTGACTTTCAGCCGGTGAAAATGCCAATAACAGAAAAGGGAAGAACTCTGTAAGCCAGGTGCCTCACACAGGCCTTGGCACCCAGGCAACGACTAAGAATTGCCTGAATCGAGCGCCTCCCAATCAAAGGCAATGTGAAATGTGCTATTCATATTCCATAAAATGGCTTGAATACAAATTATTTAGAATGTCAAAACAGGAAGGGGCATGTGGCAAGTTAAGGAAATGAAAGAGAAATGGAGTATAAATGGAGTATTAAAAGTCTTTGAAAAACTCAAAGAAACTGGTTATATATCCTTGAAATTCTCATTCCTAGTTTAGCAGGGAGGGATGAGCTTTTGGGTTTGAATAAGCCTATTTTTAAATAATATCAATACCTCTATTTGTGTCGTGCATACTTGTTGTAGGCATACTGATCTGAATAACTGTTTAATATGCTCAGGTGATTTCCTTTAAAGGCAGAATTAACAACTCCCAAATTTCCAGCATTCAAACAGTTCAGAAATAAAACAGGTTCTCCCATGACTTTAGACAAAATGGTCCCCCCCCCCTTTTTTTGGCATCACTGCCCCCTGGTGGGAGTAGGAGGCCCCGCATACAACCACTACGCCACTGGGGCTCAGCCTCAATGGTTCTCTTCTAACAAGCTGAGATTGCACTACTGATATCAGATCTTGTGAAGCATTACATTAAAGTCATCTCAAGTCCAGTTTAACATTGGGTTCAGCCAGTCCATAACTTCCAACCAATATGTAACGAGACAATGTAGAAAGATTTTCCACAATCCCCACAAATTTAACAAGTAACTGGTTAATTAGTGATATGGCAAGAACCAAACAAATCTAAGGCAGAAAAGAAGTCCCTGTGAAGGGGGTGGGAAGCAGTGAAAACTCCTCTCCTGGCAAACAATGGGGCAGCTGGGGTAATCCCCAACCCTCTCTGAATACAGCCTTGGACTCAACCAGTAAGTAATGGCAGTAAGCATTTGGACTAAAGTGCCCCCTGCCCCGTAAAATGTTGCCCTTCCAAGCAGTGTGAAAAGGATTCCAGACTCTGCTGGGACAAGAACAATGGACATCAGGAAATCAGAACAGCAGCGGATTTACAGGGATAGGTTCTTAAGGGCATTGGAGGAGCTGCTATGTGACCCAAGGAAGATCAAGGTCTTAGAAGCTAATTTCAAGCTGGGGGCGACACACAACAGAAACGTGGGTGATGACAGTGAATGGTGTAAGATATGAAAACAATAATAATCTATGATTTATCAAGGGTTGATAAGGGTTGGGGAGGAAGGGAAAAAAGAGGAGCTGATATCAAAATGTTTTGAAAAATAATGGTGGCAACATTATATATAAATGTGTTTGATACAATTGATGTATGGATTGTTATAAAAGCCCCCAGTAAAATGATTTATTAAAAAATAAAACCAAACCCTCCTATGCAGGGTGTCCTGAAGGTCTCAGTGCAATTCAAACCTCTAAAGGCTGGGTGGCTCGTTATCAATGGTCTTGATTAACCATCAGATAAATTGTAGCCTGCACCCGATTAAAAGAGGCATTTCAGGGGAGTACAGTAAAGAGACCAGATGTCTCACTTTTTAACAATTTAACATCCCTTAGCTTTTAAAAATTAAAATAAATATATTACAAAACTTTTTTTTGCATTCTATGGCATTTTTTTTTTTTTTGCTTCGTATAGACCAAATTTTTAATCAAGACCAGCCCCCCACCCCACTCAATGGTGTCCCGCTTAAAATCTGGTCACTTTAGAGTACGGCCAACTCTCACAAACGTAGAGTCTGTGCTAAGACACCCCGAAATGAAACTCGAATACCGTGGCCTCACAAATGTACTTGGAGTGTATTCAAATGGAAAAGCTTGGGCTGGAAATACTTGTTTAGAGAAAGAAGGCCTTCACCCCACCCTCTGTCATCAATCTAAGTCATCTAAGCACTCAAGTTCTGACTAAGCAAAAATGCATTAAAAACTCTTTAAGCGTAAACTGATTATATCCTTGGGAATAAACAAATTTCCCTCAATGAACAAGGAAGAGGTTCTTGATTACTACTATCAATCTTGTGTGTAGAATTCTTCTGGGTTAATGTAAAAAAGCTCTGAAAAGGATATCAGAGAAGTTCAACTGCTTTATTATTCAGGCTCAGTTCAAAGTCTGACACTGACACAGGCAGGGATAATTACCCTCTCATTACATTTGACCTTTGGCACCTATGTGACATGTTACAGCCAGCAGCAGTTTCCCAGCCACACTTACTACAATATCCCTCAGTTGTACAGTCAGTGGATGTCGTAGGGAGGCAAGCACCAAATGCGTCACTTTAGTCTTTATTCTTCATAGATTATTTACCCACTGGCTTTGCAAAGCCAGAGAAATGGCATCATTGACAGGTGTTTTTCATGGAAAAAGTGGAATGAAGGTGGCAATGGGACTTTTTCAACCACAAACTTTTGGAAGCCTTCTTAGGGGAGCAGAGTCAGTTAATACCCAGGTAATGCTATGGCATCCTTTATTTTACATACAGCCAATCTTAAGTCTTTTGTTTTTCTCCTTGGATAGAAACTAGGGCAAATTTAAACTAAACTGTCCTTTGCAGTTCTGGTCGTGCGAGGCAGCTAGCTTAGGGACAGGGATTGTCCCTCGTATGCCTGCAAAGGCCCCCCATAGAAGAGGTTGGCAAGAAATCAGGCAACCATTAGACACTTATGAAGACCCCAAACTGAGCATGCTTGTACCCCAGCCCCCGAGCCAGGTGGGGGGTACACTGAGTGGGTCAAACGAGGCCCAGGCTCAAGACATAACCCAGGTGAGCCTAACTCAGTCAATGGGGTCAACCAATATTATCAAGCGCGCCATCCTTGAGCCAGGAGTGGGGGTGAGTGAGCTAGAAGGCGGAGAAGGAGCACATTCTGGGATGCTCTCTTACCCTGCTCCTGGCCAGGGGCAGGTAGAATGGGGGAAGGGCACAGAGCCAACTTGGCTCACATGCTCCTAGCCTGTAGAGCTGCGGGTTCTCAACCTGCGGGTTGGGACCCCTGTGAGGGTCAAATGACCCTTTCACAGGGGTCGCCTAATACATCCTACATATCAGATATTTACATTGTGGTTCATAACAGTAGCAAAATTAGTTATGAAGTCTCAGGGTTGAGGGTCCCCACCACATGAGGAACTGTATGAAGGGGCTGCGGCATTAGGAAGGTTGGAGACCACTGGTCGAGGGTCCTTGGACTTCTGGTTTCCGGGGATCCCCCACCAAGATTCACACACATGGGTGCGCTTTTCCACATGGCTGCTCGGGCCCAGCTGTGAACCCCTTTGAGAGTGAAAAACCCGAGACTTGTTCTGTCCTTTATAAAAACCCACTTGGATCAGAAAACGGGTTTCTTTCATCATGCAAAGCCATGAGCCAAGGTATTACTGACTCTAGAAACCTAACTGCCGTTGCAAGCGTAACTTCAAGTAATCAAAGGGATGAAAGAGTGCTCAATTAGAACAAATTTTAAAATTATGACAAAAGAGGAAATAAAAGTCTGTACAACTCTCAAGATATGAATAAAACAAATCAAGTTTCATGGGTCGAAAGGGACTCCCTCCCTTTCAAGTAGAAAGTAGAGGGAGCTTACTTCTATGAAGTTAAAATGGGAAGAAATAGTACACAATGGTTCATTTCAAGGTCCTTCACACATAACTGCTAAGGGGAAGGATCTTCAAAATATTTTGCACATTAAGAAACAATATATACACTCCTGTCATTAAATAATTGGAGGAAACTTAATGATTCTTTTGGGGGATAGGGTGGAGTTTCAGGATCATTATAAGTTTTTTTTTTAAATTATATATACAACCTAAGACATCAAATTGAGAAACACAAGTTATTTTTCAGGTTTTAGATTTTCATTTGTTGGAGTTTTCATGCTTTAATAAGGAAATCACTACGTATTAAAATCTGAGAGCTTATTTATTTATTTAAAGTTGCAGATTATGAGAACTGAATATGACACCTGATTTTGAGTTTCACTGTGTGATTACTGATTATAGATACATCTTTCTCTAGTAAATGTCGAAAAGTCTTAACCCCCAAACAGAAAGGGATTTTGGGTTGGTAACTACCTCCTAAAATGATGGAGATATTAAGTCTCAAAGGAATAATAATGAACACCTATATTTGGTGAAATGAAATGAACAAAAGCTTCCCATTGCTGTTCTCATTTCTTCAAGGAGATGACATCTAGCACTGGCTTTAAAATAAAAAGAGAACTCAACAGTGTACTTTCTACTGAACCAGTACAAAAGTGCTTGTCTGAATATCATCTTACATAAAACAAAAGAAAGTAAAACCCAAAATCACGCAAGTGTAGTGAAAAGGTTATAGATTTCAAATAACATTACACGTAGATGAGGCAGACAAGAAGCAGGGAGTGTAGGTAAAGAGTTTATACCCAAGAGGTCTGCTGCGGCAGGCAGACATTTCTCACGGACACAGAAAGTTTCACAGCGACAAGAGTCACGTGTCTTTTTGCCTCCATGAGCTGGGACAGAGAAGATGAATAATTTAAAAAGACAAAGACTACTTCATTGAAAATATTAGAGTGGTAAAATTTTACTTTAGGGAATATGGATAGAGCATTCATCCCAAGGATGCTGCCTAAATAATATGATAATAATTCAGACTAGGAGAATTTCCAAGTTCAAAGAATCGTTTCTGAAAAATAAAAGAGTAGCTTATGTAAAGACTATATAGTACACAGTCACCTAGTATTTATTATAGCTCTCATTTTGCTGTAGTGAGCCATTGAGTTCAGATTAGACTCCACACTCACATTAGAATCTACAGTTATGCTGACTGTTCAGGGTGACCACTGAAGTCATCTTGGGACTTCCGATGGAAGTAGGTACAAATCTTTCTCATTGTGCAGGGAGTCCCAGTGACCTGGAAGAAGAAAGTTCAGATTTCAGGGATTAACAAAGAAAAATATCAACTGTTAGCACAGCAAGTTATCATGCAACAGAGTATTTTAATGAGGATGCTCAGAAATTTGATTAAGTCAGCTTTCAGTCTCAATTATTTTAAGGGTACTGTCTCTTTTGGGTGGATATGTACTGAATACAGTAAGAATTAATAAACAGCATAAAGGCATAGATTTTTCAATGTAAAAAAAAACCGTATTTACAAGTTAAGTCTCCCAGCGCAACTAGAGGGCTACAACCAAGTCTTTGAAAGTAATGAGTTTCTTACATTTATACATGAGTTAGGAATTCAAATGGTACTTATTATTCTCTTTCAGAGAAGTCTGTATTATTACACAGCCCAATAAAACAAATTTTCCTCGGTGTTTTAGTTGCTAGTTCCTGGTGTTATTTGGAATGTTGAATCAGAACACTGCATTGGAGAGACCACACAGACTGTAGTTTCTTACATAGGGTGTTCCACTGTATTTTCAACCATTAAATCATACTTATTTGTTAATTTATCATCCTATTTTTAAATATGAGAAGAATCTGGGCCTACAAATTACAGTATAATACAAAAAAGAGAAATACTGGAAAAAGAATTAGGGACTTCCAAGGATGTCTATGGAGAGCCAGGGTGGCTAGCTGGTCACCCATTGTGCTACCAATTGTGAAGTCAGGGGGCAGGACCCAGCAGTCACTCTGTAGTCTGGGAAAGATTGAGAGGTTTGGACACACAAAGGGGCAGTGCTTCCCTGTCCTACAGCATCAATGGCTTTTCCACTTTGGTATGGGAGGCTGTGCAACATACAAGTTGGATACTGCAAAAACTTAAGAAAAGTGGAAAAGAAAAAAAGAAAACCAAAAAGGTGTGAGGGCAGCTAACAGTGCTGGAAAGTGCAGGACTTCAGAACAATTCTTTTTGTTTTTTGTTTTGTTTTTTTGGGGGGCATCACTGCAGAACAATTCTTATCACTATTTTGAAGACCTAAATTTTTCTTCTCCAAATTATGCAGTAAGCATTTCAGAATACATTCTAATATCATGAAAGTCAATGGATAATTCATGTTTCAGGTGAAGTTGGCCCTAAACTTCTCCATAAGAAAAATTCTAACTTCTCCTTGAAGAGTTTCTGTGCACAGGAGAAGAAGCAGTGCCATCTTATAACCAGACTGGGACATTTCAATTCTAATAAAGGAGGAGGAGCGGGAACTCTGACGGAGTCATTTGGGGTTTCAGAACATCTATTTAAAGTACAGTAACTTTTATTTATGGCCCCTTTATAAGATAATAAATTAGAACTGCCTGCTTTCCAGTTACTAATAAAGGTGAAGTGATAGTTGGGGGAAGTTCATGTAATTTGCACTGTTGAAACATATCTCTAGATCAAAGGGCACTATAGGAAGTAAAACTTGAGCCGAACGTTCGGTTCAAGAGAGCTACCTTAAATACAGCCAGTGTGCATGTTCTCTAGCTTAGGCTGACACAGTATCTAAACATCCTGATTTTTATCAGTGAACAGAGTAAGGACAAGTATATGGCATTATGTGCTGTATTTCAAAAACTAGAGCTGATGAGAAAACTGGTGCCACTTTTGGAATCAGCAGGTCAAATATATCGTATATACTCAAATATAAGGCGGTCTGAATAACAGTTGAGGCACCTAATTTTATCACAGAAATTGCATTAAATATGGGCTACAAAAACTTGGCTTATACACAAGTATATATGGTACCCAGAAATAATTCTAACATTTGAGGCACCAAAATGTTGGCCAGTGTTCATTTAAAGAAAAAAAATTATTTTAGAGATATTTTCATTTCAAAACACAAATGAGACCAACACAATACCCTTTTTAAAAAACTTTGAAGATTTATACATTCGTGAAAATAAATTTTCATTGAAAAGGCTTTTCTGCTAATATATAGCGAAGATCAGCACACACTGATTTCAACTGACCCTACATATTGGGGCTTTGGACCAGGAGCAATGAGCAGATTGACTGTAGTTACGAGAAAGACTCCCTTCCTGTGTTCCCTGGGCCTCCTTTTCTGTAGTGGGAAGGGTCTTTATTGAAATTTGTGTTATAAATATTCCTTAAAACAATGTGTAACATAGTGGTTATGCATTAGGCTGCTAACTGCAAGGTATGCACTTCAAAACCACCAGCTGCTTCACAGGATAAAGATGAGGCTTTCTACTCTTTTAAAGAGTTAGAGTCTTGGAAATGCACAGGGTTTCCCTATAGGGAAGAGTTGCTCTGAGTGGTGAGTTTAATTTTTGAGAACGGGATAGACTTCATGATAAAATGTGGAGGCTAGGAACACTTATTAAACTAGAACTGGCTTCAAGTTATCTAGCTTCTGTCCATTAAAAAGGGGTAGATCTTGCTGATTATAATTCTTGGATCCGATTTCAATCACCTCCTCATCTTCTATGTAACACAGAACAAGAGCTACTAGGCTTAACTATAAGAACTTCCTTAACCCATCTCCTCTTAACCTGCAAACTGGTTACCCCTTACATTGGTGTTTTTATTTTTTCCCATTGGTTTTATATATCTAACTTTCACTTTATTTTAAAATATCAAAAACTGTAATTACAAACTGTCAATCTACTTAAGCATTTTCGAATTTTGCTCAGGAACAATAGCTTTATATAAAAAGGGTATAGCACAAACCATGAGGGAGCTTCAAAAAGTTTATGGGAATATCCATCATCTTTTAGTTTTATTTTTCACAAAATTTTGAAGTCTCCTTGTATATGATGTTTACAAGAAACAAATCTTAAATTCAAGGACACAACCAGGTTGAAAGTAAAAGGATGGAACAAAATATCCCACGCTAATAATAACCAAGAGTTGGGGTGACAATCTTAATATCTTATAAAATAGGCTTCAAGATGAAATCTATTTAAAGAGGTAACGATGGACATTATATTGTGGTAATAAAAAGCCACAAAACCAAACTCACTGTCATTGAGTCAATGTTACCTCACAGTCCTCCTTTAGGACAGGGAAGAACTGCCCCTTTGGATTTCAAAGACTGCATGTCCCTGGGGTTGAAAGCCACTTCTTTCTCCCATGGAGCAGCTGGAGTGGTTGGTCATTTCAAATGGCTGACTTTCCGGTTAGCTACCCAACTGGTGACCATCACGCCACGAAGACTCCTCATACATACACAGCGTAAAATGTATTCTACTCCAGTGCATATGAATCATGCTATAGGTCAGACCACATTTTAGATGATAAAGCCAAGTCCTGGACTTAAAAAAACTGAAAAATTTCTCTTATGCCAACCTTAAGAAATTGGAACAATAATAAAAACAACCTAGAAAATGAATAGGGAAATTAAATACTGTTAAACTACAGATGGATCATGAAAGAAAAGCAGAAAAAGCAGTACTCAAAGGGAAATACAGCAATAATGCCTACATTTTAAAACAGTGAAAAATTTTGAATTAATAGCTTAACTCGAAAATTCCATGAATTGAAAGGCCTAACACTACACTATCAGAAGAAAGAAAACAAAGGATCAGATTGGGATTATGCAAAACAAAAACAATCAATAAAACCAGAAACTTGTCTTTTAAAAGATCAATGAAATTGAAAAACCATTAGCTCAATAAAGATGTAAGTAACTGAAATGAAAAATGAAAGAGGGGATATTACAATTGACCTTATAGAAATACAAACAATTTTGAAAATGTTAAAAGTAATCGTATAGTAACAAACAGGATAATCTACATAAAATGGACAAATTATTAGAAGCACGCAGCCTATTCAAAAGGTATTAGAACATTTCAACAAGACGCTAAAGAAGTGAAGAATCTAACCTAGCGATCAAAAATTCTCTTCTGTCCGGCTGAAAAACAGGTCCTGGACTAGATGGTCTCACGTGAATGCTACCTAACATTTAGAAAAGAACTGAACAAAAAGAGGGAGTTTTTTTTTTTTTCAAAAAGGGGATGGCATACTAACAAAGGGGGAGTTGTCTTCAAATCGATCTCCAGGAGGATGAGGAAGGCCTTGGGAAATAAGGCAGCAAGACTGAGTATGAACCCAGCAGGCGGAATGACATAGCACGGCGGGATCAATGTAGGAGCCCCGCAGTTAACCTGAATTCTGAATAAATAATATTGAGAATAAAATAGCCAAGCATGTCCCAGGCAATAAGTACCCTGCATTTTTTAGGTGCTAAATCTAGCAATCTTAAGGATAGTGAGATTTGCTTCTAAAAATCATTCTGAGGAGAGATCTGTGTCTGACCACTTCTAGCTAAGGAGCATATATTCCCACTACTGCTGCTGACTTACCAGGCTTGGTGAGGTCTTTCCACTCTGTCTCCTGGAACTGGGAGATGAGAGCTCAGCCTTCCGTTTGGCTGCCATGGCTAACAACCAGTTTTTACTCTCTGGAGAGCTGTTCTCTTTGCCCCCGACTTCAGATCCTTCTTCACAGGATCTCAGAGGAAGAGGAAGTGCTCCACAGCCTTCTGATGCATAAGGGCTGGCAGGAGAAGGGGGTTCTGAGATGCTCAAAGCAGTTCCTTCAACTCTGCTTGATCTGGTAAGACTTTCCAAGTTCTTACCAAGGCCCTCCTGGTTGCCACCAGCGAGACAGCACAGATCCAAATGAAGCCCGTCCGCATGGCCATCAAGCTCAGTCACACAACTGCAGCTCTTCAAACACTTTTGTCTCACATTTTCCAGGCAGCTCGAGTCGAGCCTCCTCTTTACTCTGTTCCTAGACTCTGAGCAAGCCACTGCTTGGGATGGTTTCTGACTTACAGGAATGAGGGCTTTTCTGGGAGAGGGGATCTTAGTCTCCGAAGCAGGTGGAGTGATAGGAGGAGAAGAGAAAGGTGTTTGGGTCATCCAGTTTCGAATCGACATCTTGAGAGACAATGACTTGGGAGAGACGGAGGAGAAGGAGTCTCTTCTTGTGGGAGACTGGGCCCGGGCAGGAGGGGTTTTAGCAGACAATGTGGGCGTATTAGAAGGAAGTGGGAGGTCTCCAGTACAGCTTGGGGCACAAGCTGCTGATGATGGTGAGGAAGCCGATGGACTGCTCTTTACCCTGGGGGCTTTGGCTGGAGTACTCTGGCTACTCATTGCTGTTACTGAAAAAGAAGAGAGGGTCATGGAAATTAGAAGTGTAAATCACTTGATGTGAAAAATAAGAGGGGGTACCCCCCCCCAAATCCAGAATTCCCTCCCCCCAAGCGATGTATTAAAATTTCTTTACAAAATGGGGCTGAGCCCCAGTGGCATAGTGGTTGTGTGCAGGACTGCAGTCCACTAGGTTGGCTGCAAATCCAGCAGCAGCTCTCAAGGAACAAGGCTGGGCCTCCTACTCCCACCAGAGGGCAGTGATGCCCAACCCCCCAAAAATTTTCTTTACAAAACAACCTTCAAAGTATTCTCCAATACACTGAATACATTTGTCACATCTGTGATTCCATTTTTGGAAACATTTCAAATTAATTTGTTTGGATGGCTGACAGCACCTCCCTCATTTTTTCTTCACTTCTTCTACGCCAGATCACTGTCCTTTCATATATCCCACATCATTTGCAGAAACAAAAAGGAGTTGCCTGGAGTGAAGTCAGGTAAGGAGCATGGGCCAAGAAAGGTATGCTGTGTTTTGCAAAAAACTGGCACACTGAGATGGCTGCATGAGCAGGTGTGCTGTCGTGGTGGGAAAACCAGTCTCCCGACTGTCACATAGCAGGCCTTTCTTGTGGCACACTGTTATGCTATCTTTTCAGAACCTCTAACTCAGCAGCTCTAAACCTATGGGTCGTGATGATCCTTTCACAGGGGTCACCTAATACATCCTACATATCAGATACTTACATTACAATTCATAACAGCAAAATTACAATTATGAAGTAGCAAAGGAAGGTTGAGAAACACTGCTCTAAATAGAAAGCTTGATTAACATTCTGACCTGGTGGAGTAAACACCAAGTGTACTGCAAGGAAACATTTTTCTCTGTGTGGGAAGTTGACAGATGTTCAGTATGAGGTTTGCCTGCAATGCAACTTTTGGAAACAAGAAAACCACTTGCACGCTTGAGTTTTTCCTATAGTGCTGTCCTTGTAAGCTATGTTCAACATCACAAGTTTCTGCAGCATTTTTGCTGAGCAAGAAACAAAATGGCACGCTTAAATCGGCCATCACCAAAAATTAGGTTTGAGTGAAATTGCTTTTATGAAAAATTCACTGTGACCAGAGAGAACCTTCCCAGGTGACGCCACTGGGTGTACTAACTCAGAGCGAGTTGCTTGATGCTCGCTTACAGGGAAAAATGTGTAATATAAAAGATACGCTCAGAGGGAACTAATTATAAGGACCTACATAAAACCTTCTCCCTGGCATATGGACAGCAGGGAAGTGGGTGAAGAGAGACATTAGACAGTGTACAATATGAAATAATAACTTATCAAGGGAGGGAGAAGGGAGCGGGAAGGGAGGGGAAATATGAGGAGCTAATACCAAAAGCTAAGAAAAAAAAAAAGATACGCTCAGCAGAGTTCTTTTCCATTTTTGGGGGGTGGGTGGGTACACTTTCATACTTGTAAAACATTAGAAGATACAGAAGAATACAAAGAGGAAAAAATTTACAGCACCTGGGTATGATCACTAGTATTTTTCTATACTTCATGCATGTGGCATCCATCACACACCCCAAACTTGTCCCACACAAAAATGAGTCCCAATGTACAAACTGTTTATTACTTTGCTTCTGAATATCAAGAGTTCTTCTCCACATTAGTAGAGATTTACATGATTCTTTTTAACAACTACAAAAGTCATGCTTTAAAATATAGGTGTTCCACAAGATATATAATAAAGCTTTGGTAAAAGATTACAACAGTGAAGGCATTTAGAGTATTGATATTTCGACTTTGTGACGGTTCTGTATATATCCTTGAGTGGTGCTAGGGTGGAGGGGCACAGCACTGTGGCTCTCAAATAGATATAAACGTATAGGAAGTTTGAAACCTGGCCCATCACTCATTATGCAACTTGGACACAACTCATCTCATCCGACAGTTAAATGGCGAAAATTTTCACTTTCACAAGGATTTTATCAATTATTTGTTAAGGTTATATGGCTACACATTGCTTCCACCTTAGTTTATAGATGCTACTATTTACCATGAGTCAAAGACTGGTTCAGAATCTCTAAGTGCTTATTCTCAGTAAAGCCACTCAAGCTTAGTTGCCATGACTTCTTATGTATTTTGCCCCTTTGTTTATAAGCTTCAGCATGTACTTCCGCTAAATCCCGACACACTCGATGCTTTTACTGGATCTCCCTATTTGACCCCAACACAGACAGTACTCTATTTTCCCAATTTCCTTCTGAGCTCCAGATTTTGGAAGTGCTCTTGTTGGCAACTAACAAGGGCTTTCCATTTATTTGTTAGTCACAAAGGTTTTGAATTTTCTCTGATATTTAATTCTAATTATTAAGTTGCTTTCAGGTGGAACTGGACTTAGGACCGGCTGATATGAAAAATAAAACCTTCCTTTTATCTGGACCAGAGTTTTACCAAGGAAGTACTCAATCCAGTCATGTAACCACCTGCTACTATGAGGGCTTCCATCACTCCATCAGCCTCGCCTCGGAATGGAGGCATTTTACAAGTTGACTTTTGCTTAAATGTTTGTCCTTAAGCATATGGTGTAAAAACAGCCAAAGTAACAATGCTACTTTAATAACAGTTATTATGGGGAAACCCTCACTTTATAGTAAGTCTTCCTAACGCGCTATGCGAAAGCAGTCAGTCAACAACAGAAACCTGCCCAGCAGCCCTCTCTCTCACATTCTTGAAACTGACTATGCTTATTATTTCAGGAGGAAAGGAAGCGTTCTTTGGCTTCACTTCTCAGTGTAGGCTGACAGTTACTGTACAGCTATCAAGGTCACACGGGCCATTTACACGAAGTATACAGTGAGGAAAGAGTTAGGCTGGGTCTGCTCACAGATTCTAAAGCAGGAAGAGCGGAGAAGACAGAGGTGGCTGGGCCAGGTCAAACCTCTGAGAGGCATGTGGCACGCGAGGAAGAGTTCAGTGCAGGTCAACCGAAAATCGCATTATAAAGGAGGGAATGGACCATGGAGGCCAAATGACAAAAGTAATGTAAGTTCATTGTAAACAACTTAAACATTGCAGAGGAACACAAGGTGAAAATAAACCTTATTTTTCTCCCTTGCATCCCACAATTTCTCAGGCAACCGAAGTTGTATGTATACCATACTTTAGAAAAACACCAAGAAAATACACACACAGGCACACACATGCACCCACAAACACACTGCCAGTTTTTCTCTCCTCTAAAGAGTGTATCTTTTTCTATTCCTCTATAGGGAACTCACTGCCAGGGATGTCAGTCCCAACCCACAGTGACCGTCTGGGAGCGGGTGGAAGTACATGGTGGGTTTCTCCTGCAGAGTGGCTGCTGGTGTGGTTTAGAACTGCAACCCTTGTGTGTAGCCCAAAGCAAAGCCATGAAGCCTCCATGTGTACAAATATAGACGTACCAAATGATTTTCAACAGTGGCATCGTGTGACTACATCGACCTACAAATGTACGTATGACATGCCATTCAGTAGGTCAACTTAAGTGGCTCGACCTGTACTGACCCTCCACAGACACAAACAGACTTTGTCTCTGCCCCGGAGGTTTCCGGAAAGTCATTCCCTTGAGGAGAGCTTATTAATAATCAGTCATGATTATCAATGTCTTTATAAGTAATGTCTTTCTTTATAAATGTTTGTCACCCACGCTCACACTACCTCCTCTGTCTTATTGCTTACTCAGCAATGTGAGGCACCCGTTCCAGGGACTGCTCACTGCTTCCTGAACCACGCTGTGCACTCTCACATCTGCTTCTGTGGGGTACTCTAGCCAAGCCTGCCCCTTCTTTGCCAGGCAACAGTTCTCCTGTTTCAAGGCTCTGCAGACAAGGGTCCCCCGCCTGTGGTGAAGCATTCACAAACTTCTCTCCTCTCCCAGAGCCCCCTGTTCACACAGTCAGGAGGAATATTTTTGAATCTGCTTCCTGGACTAGAGAGAACTCCTGAAGGTTAAGAATGACGGCTTTCTCATCTTTAGGTCTAGTGCCCCCAGCAAGGAATTATAAAACAATGTTTAGCTCCAGGCCTCAGGAAACAGACTTCATAATCATTCTGATGACTTGTCTGTAGCAAGCTACGTAGAACAGGTCAGATTTCCTTCTCTTTATGATAATGACAATCACCGTTGTCACTCAGTAATGCCTGGACCAGAGGTTCTCACTTCTGACTGCATACCAGACTTGAATCGTTAGTAAAAATGCCGGTGCTTGGCCTCCATCCCAGATCTACTGACCCCATCTCTGGGGACATGAACATGTTCACAAAGCTCCATCCGTAGCTCTGATGCAGAGACAGGGTAAGACCCATGCCTGGGCAGTGACATGCGATCTCTGGCTGTAACACAGTGAAAGAGTAATAAGAGATAGAGTAGGGGCTGGCTGGGAAAAGTTGGGCAGAAGTGCGTTGGCACCTCCAGTTTTCCAGTTGGTAGGCTCAAGGGGCGAGAAGAGAGGATCCGCAGGCCAGGACATCCGTGCAGGGTCGGATGCCACTAGGAGCCTGGGCAAGTAGCAGCACACCATTTTCAAAATGGCAGTGTAATAGCAGGAGCTGGCTTAAAGGGTTGCATGGCCACCATGCCAAGCTCTGGCACTCACGTCAAGAGTGTGGTGCTGCTCTCGAGATTAACTCCAAGATCACACCAATGTGGGGGAATCTAGGCGCTATTCCAGGACAGGAGTTGACTTGAACTTTGCTTTGCTATATTCCAAAATGGTTTTCTGCCTATGCTCTAGAATCAGTCTGCAAGGGCTTATACTTTGGCTTAATCACCACTTCACAGTGGTGTGATCTTTGGCAAGTCTTACATCCCTGAGCTTCAGTTTCAATTATTTGGGGAATTAAGTGAGATAATTCAGGCCCTGAGTAGTGCCAGCAATTAACAGGCTCAGCCACCTACTGAAAGGCTGGATCCAGGTCTGATTCCACTCAGAGAAGCCTGGGGATATACTTCCAAAACCCCAGTAATGGAAAACCTTACAGAGCTCAGTTCTGCTCTGATCCACCTGGGTTTGGGATAGATGCAATGGCAACGTTTGCTTAAAAAAAACAAAAACTATAGCCATAGTATTCAATACTGACCAAAATGTTGCGATTAAATTTTGGTTAACATATGCAACATTTTGGGTGACTTGGCTTCCAAAACTAAGAACGACACATTTAAAATTCTCAGCTGAAAGATTAATGTTTTTTTAAAAATATGGAACATTATTAAGTGAAGTGTTTTAAACAGTATTGCAGAAATCAAATATTAAAACATACACACACATAAGAAATCAAAATGTGTGACAGTAAAACTATGGTTATTTAAAAAATAATTTCTGTGAATAAAAGAGGAGACTCAAAAAATAACTGTAAACGTTAAATTTAAAAACTATATACAAGGGCTGAGCCCCGGTGGCATAGTGGTTGTGCGCGGGACTGCGGCCCACTGGGACGGAGGTTCAATTCCAGCAGTGGGGCTGGGCCTCCTACTCCCACCACCAAGAGCAGTGATGCCCAAAACAAAACAAACAAACAAACAAAAAACTATATACAAGTGGTAGGAATGTTGGTAGGTCTTTCCTAATTATATGATTATTTTCTTAAACTTAAAGAGAGAAGCACAAGGTTAAGTTAAAAAGTATTGCTGCTAGGGTTTCAGTTCGTGCACACACAGGTTCACTTCAAACAACGTAGCAGGGGACAGTAGGTAAATTCCCTCTTATTAGTACCCGGTTTAGTCTCATTAGGGTGCCTTTAAAAAGAAGGGGTCCAATCAAAACAGGAGATTCCAGTGGGATATACTGGCCAGTTACATTCAAGGACGAGAAGTCAGTTCAGAAGGTTATGGTAACTGTTCTAGGCTTCAAAGATGCAATTTTTATATTTATTCTCAAAAGATACTGGGTAATCATGAGGACCTATTAGGAAAGCTGAGCCAGGAAAAGTTGTGCTAAGGAATTGTTTTTATCATGACAATGCACATTCTTGTTCTTACAG
Organism: Nesogale talazaci; assembly: GCA_004026705.1. Taxonomy (NCBI): domain Eukaryota; kingdom Metazoa; phylum Chordata; class Mammalia; order Afrosoricida; family Tenrecidae; genus Nesogale; species Nesogale talazaci. The sequence continues at coordinate 28,151 of PVJH01005342.1, read as the reverse complement.
GGTAGCAAGGACTGTGCCATAAAAATTTTGTTGGGAAACCTTACCTTTAGTTTTCCCAAGTGTCCACCCTGTAGTCCTAACCTTGACCCTTCACACATTTTTTGTTGGTCACCAAAGTCAAAGAAAATTAAAAAGCAATGCAACTTGACATCATCTTTGAGGATATCAAAACTGCTGGTTTAACATGGTGCACATGAGGGAGTAGAATTCTTTGGGGAAGGACTAAAGAGAAAAGGATACACAACCTTCAGATGTATGTTGACTTAAGTATAAAAACAGGTCTAAATCTGTTTCAGAAAATGAGATTAAGACAAGTATATTACTAAGAGAACTTGTCTGCAGCCATTTCTTGCTCACAGAGACATGTTTTAACACACCTTCTTTGGAATAAACCAGTGCAAGTATGAACTGGAACCTTAGTGGCAATATTTTTTTTTTTTTTACTTATGCTCAGAAGTGTGTGTATATGTATACAAAGTGGGCTTTGAAGTTCAAAGAAAAATAGAACTGGCAGACAATGAAATCTTGCCGTCTGGCAGCAGGGCCCCACTCTGCTCTATGTTTAAGCTGTTGGTGAACTTCACGGCTGATGCCTGAAAGACATCTTTTTCTCAAGTAGATCTAGGTCTATTTCAGTGTGAGATGGTTCATACTCCAATGAGAGGGCTTTACTTTCCCTTTCCCTCTCGTGGTAGTAGGGATGCATTTTCAGAACAAGATGTCAAATATCTGTAGTAATCTCTATGACAGTATCATCCTGTAGCTGAGTTGGCTCTATGGAGAATTCCATGGGATTCATTTACATTCTTTCTAGACTTTTTTCTAGCAATATTCTAGTCTGAAATTGGATAGTAAACCACTTTAAAACTGTTTAAAGGCAATTTGGACAAAATTAAGCAATGGCCATCTTTAAATATCACTTTTTTTTGGTGATCTGAGGAATTCAAGAAAATAACCACCTTTCCGGAAGACTAATATGAAGCTCCATTGTCACCCCTTGATTACCGACCTAACGCCAAGAACCAAATCCACTGACATCAAATCAATGCCAACTTATTGCGAACCTGTAGGACAGAAGAGAACTGTCTCTTTATGTTTCTAAGTCGTTTTTGTTTTGTTTTGTTGGCATCACTGCCCTCTGGTGGTGGGAGTAGGAGGCCCAGGCTTTGCTCCTGTGGAGCTGCTGCTGGAATTGAACCTCCATCCCAGTGGGCCGCAGCCCCGCGCACAACCACTACGCCACCGGGGCTCAGCCCTAGTCTAAGCCTTTTTAGAGAGCTGACAGTCCAATCTTTCTCCAGAAAAACAAGAGATTTAGAACTGTTGCTCTTATAGTCAGCAGCCCTATGTAAAACGCATTTTACCAACAGGACTTCTTAGGGAGGTCACAGACTCTCCAAATTCCCATGTGAGGTCTCATAAATGAATGACTGAATTGCTTGTCTTCACTGATGCTTTTTTTTTTTTTTTGGGGGGGGGGGGTGTGCATCATTGCCCTCAGGTGGTGGGAGTAGGAGGCCCAGCCTTTGCTCAGCGGAGCTGGAATCGAACCTCCATCCCAGTGGGCTGCAGTCCCGCGCACAACCACGACGCTACCAGGGCTCCGCCCAACAAGATGCTTCTTAACAAAATGTGGTGTAACTTCTCTTTCCACATCTGAGATTTGGCCCATCCTCACCCAGCCTGACCACTGTAAAGCCCAACCCCACCCGCTGTCGTGGGTTTCAGCTCACAGTAATCCTACACGACAGAGTAACTCTGCTCCTTTGGGTTTCCTGAGACTCTAGATTTTTACAGGAGCAAGAAAGCCTCATTTTTCTCTAATAGAACAGCTGGTGGGTTAGAAGTGATGTCCTTGTGGCTATGAACTCAAAGGATACCTATTATCCTACTATTATCAGAGTTCCTTGAGTTGCCAATGTGTTATTAAGTGCTATCGGTTGGTTCTGACCGTGATGCTACTATGCACGAGAGAACAAGATATCACCAGGTCTTGTGCCATACTCAGAATTATTTCTATGCTTGAGTCATTTTTTGCAGTCACTGTGTCCTATGCTGTTGAGGGCCTTCCTCTTTTTTGCTGCACCTATACTTTACCAAGCAAGATGTCCTTCCCCAGGGACTATTCTCTCCTGGCAGCATGACCAAAGCATGTAAGAAGATGTCTTAATCATGGTTGCCTCTACAGAACACTCTAATCAAACTTCTTGCAAGACAAGTTTGTTAGTCCTTTTGGCAGTCCACAGAAGTCTCAATATTCTTCGCCAGCACCACGATTCAATCAAATGGGTCTATTCTCTTATCTTTCTTGTTCAAAGTCCCAACTTTCACATGTACATGGGACCATTAAAAATACCATGGCCTGGGTCAGGCTCAAAGTAACATCCTTGTATTTCAACACTCTGAAGAGGGCATGTGTAACACATTTACCCAATGCAAGTTGTCATTTGAACTGTTGACTGCTGCTTCTATGAACATCGATTATGGATCCAAGCAAAACGAAGTCCTTGAATCCATGAATCATGATGCTATCTATTGGTCTAGTTGTGAAGGTTTTTGCTTTCTTTCCAAGGAGTTGTAATCCATAGTGAAGGCTGCACTCCTTGATCTTCATCAGCAAGTGCTTCAAGTCCTCCTCACTTTCAGCAAACTGGGTTGTGTCATCTGCATATGCAGACTGTTAATAAGTCTTCTTTCAACCCTGATGACATTCTTCTTCATATAATCCAGTTTTTCTGACGATTTGGTCAGCATACAGATTGAATAAGTATAGTGAGAGGATACAATCCTGACAAACTTTTCCTGATTTTAAACCACGCATTTTCTTTTGTTCTGTTCACATATCTGCCTCTTGATCCATGTCCAGATTCCTCATGAGCATAGTGAAGTATTCTAGGATGCCCATTGTTCTCAAGGCTATCCAGCTTGTTCTGAGGCACACAGTCCAATTCTGTGGCGTAGTCAACGAAACCCAAGTAAGTACCCATTCCAAAGAAAAATGACAAAACAGAATAAGTAAATTATGACAAGATCATTAATATCATATGCAAGTCAAATTTCGTGGAGATCACCCAACAACAGGTGTAGCAATACATTGACAGGGAGCTGCAAGAGGTTCAGGCTGGATTCAGAAGTGGATGAGGAACAAGGGACATCATTCCTGATGTCAGAGAGATTTTGGCTGGAAGCAGAGAACAGTAAAAAGATAGTTGGGCTTCATTGACTATGCCAATGGTGGAATGCCAACTAGTAAAACGAACCAAAATGAGGCACAGTGACTGCGTATTCTCTCCCATCGTCTCTCGATGCTTCCTGCATCATCCAATATTTTGCTCATATATTCTTGCAATACTGCACATGAGACCTGATTTTCCCCCCCCTTGAGTTCTTTTGGTTTAAGCTCTGCTGAGCGTGTGTTTCTTTTTTTGGTTTTCCAACTCTACGTTTTTTTGCACATTTCATTTTAATATTTGACTTTGTTTTCTCAAGCTGCCCTTTGAAATTTTCTGTTCGGTTCTTTGACTCCTTACTTTTTTCCATTTGCCTTAGCTGCTCTACAATGAAGCATTTCAGAGTCTTTTCAGACATCCCCTTTGATCTTTCCTTTCTTTTTAATGGCCCTCTGCTTTCTTCATGAATGATATTCTTGATGTCCTCCCTCAGCTCATCAGGTTTTCTTTCTCATTAGTGTTCAATGCAGAAAATGTTTTTGAGAGATCTTCTCAAAATTCAGAAGGGATAGACTCAAGGTCATATTTTGGCTCTTGTGGACTTTTCATTTTCTTCAGCTCCAACCTGAACTTAGAGATAAGTAACTGACGGTGTGTTCCAGTCTGCACCTGGGCTGGTTTTAACCGATAATGGATTTCTTCATCATCTCTTCCAACAACGTAGTCAATCTGATTTCTGTGTATTTCATCTGGAAAAGTTCATAGTCTTGCAAAGCTATAACTTGTGATCTCCAGTGTAGTTTCTAACATCCAGACCATATTCTTCAACTTCTGTTCTTTCTTTTGTTTCCAGTTCTTCTACTCCAACTGCCAGTAATTACGAATGCATCTTGGTTCCATGTTTGATCAATTTCTGACTGAAGACATAGGGAAGAATTCTTCAATTTTTTCAACATTAGCTTTAGTGATTTGAAGAACAGTTGTAATGATTGGGTTTCCTCAAAGGCAGCTAATATATAATCCTGTCACAGCTCTGTATGTCAAGATAGACCTTGAAATGTCTTTTTTGCCCATGAATGCATTGCCATTCCTATTGATTATGGCATTCCCAGCATAGTAAACCATATTATTTTGATTCAAAATGCCCAAATACCAGTCCATCTTAGCCCACTACTGTCTAGAGTATAGATCTGTGTTTCATTTCATTTTTGACAACTTCCATTTTTTTCCAGATTCATTTTTCCATTTGTATATTCCAAATTCCAATTAGTTTCTGGAGCCATTTCTTCTCGTTTTAAGTTGTGTCCAGCAAGCGAAGAGCTCAAAGGTTTTAGTACTTTTTTCTATTCACGTCACCATGGTCATCTCTACTTTGAGAAAGCTGCTCCTCTTCATTCACATTCGACCTGAGGGGCACAGCCTGTGACGTTATTTTTGATACTATGCTGCTTCCATTCATTGTCTTTTAGTATCTGCCAATGTTTGGACGCTCTGCACTTAAGGTACCCAGTGGCTACTTCACAAATTGGGCAGCAGATCCTTCTTCATAGTTGCTGGTAGTCTGGAAGCTCCCTGAAACTTGTTCACTTTGGGTGGCTTTGTTGGCATTTGAAATATCAGTGATGTAGCTTCCAATTTCACAAGTCACCAGAATATGACAAACGGAGAGACAAGTGGTGGTGGGCCAATATACTACTTCTTAATAAGGCAGGCACAATAGGGTGTCAATCAGCATAAAACATCCTTACTATACAATGAAGTACTTCTTTCAGCCCACTTTCCTACATCATTCTTCACATATGAAAAAATAAAATGAAAACTTTTGTTTTATATGCTTACAATTTGTTTTATATTATAATAATCAAAATGACCAAATTTGACCCTTTTGATGGAAAACAGTGGATGTGGGACATGGAGGATTTGAGAAGTGAAAGAACTCCGCTACTTCTTGTCAGTGGTCGCTGAATAACTGGATTTTTCAACTCAAACATGAAATTGTGAATTTTGCTGAATGTAAATTGTACCTCAATAAATATATCTTCAATTAGAGATCATACAATTTTTGCATTTTGAAACCACCTTGTATGTATTGTATTGTCCATATACCAAAGGACTTCACGTCTTAAAACATAAATCATAGAACTTAATGATAAAATGACAATCCAAATGAAAATAGGTTCTCTCAATATATGTAAATTAACAATAAGCTCATAAACTAATGCTGAACTTCATCGGCCACCAGGGACATGCACATCAAAACCGCATTCAGATACTACTCATACCCGCTAGGAGGATGACTGTAATGGAAAAGACAGACAAAGCATGTCCGTGAAGAGGTACAGAAAGTGGAAACCTCATCTACAGTGTTGAAAATATTCTAAAAATTAGTTGTGGTAGCGATTTCACAACTTTTGGAATATACCTAAAAACCTCTTAATTGAATGCATGAGTAAATTCTACGGCACATAAATGTATCTCAACTAAGCTATTAGAAAATCCTCAGGCTGAGCCCTGGTGGCCTAGTGGTTGTGTGTGGGACTGCGACCCACAGGGTTGACAGTTCAAGTCCAGCAGCAGGCTGGGCTTCTTATTCCCACCAGGGCAGTGATACTACCAAAAAAAAAAAAAGAAAGAAAAAAAGAAAATCCTCATCTATCTCAAAAGGAAGTCAATAGATTATGCTGTATTCTAAGATAAAAGATATAATTGCAATGAATATAGTTTAGCAATAAACGTCTATATAAAGTTAGCTAAAAGATTTCTAAGTGGTTGAGCTATTTATTTAATTCAACCTTATAAGAACTAGTTGCTTAACTATATAGCACTAAAAAATAAAAGTGAATTTCTAAACTTGCTTTTCAGGCTCATTACTGCAGATTATCTATTAAGAATACGGGGATCCTCTGGCTGGACCAATGCTTGGGTTCTGTTCAGGATTCACTGGCCTAGCTACTCTTCCATTATTTCACACTTTCTTGTCTCTCTTCAACCTCTATCATCCCCTCTCTCATTCTTATTTTCATCTGATGAATTTCACTGAGAAAAAAAGCCCCCACACTCTAAGAAACACTTTTGCCTACCCCATTTATCCTCCCACCTGCATTCATGCCTGGACACTTTGCCTTCTCTCCAATTATTAAAGATAAACTATTTTCGTTCCTGGTAATGGCCTGACCTTAAGGATGTGTATTAGAAAACATCCTTTCATGCTTATTTGAGGAAATTAAGCTGACAAATTTCCTTTCTCTCTAATGGCTCCTTCTACTCACATACAAAATGCTGTACTTCCATTTAAGGAAACAAAAAAAAAAAACAAAAAAAAAACAACCAAACAAAATGAAGATGACTCTCTTCTTTCAGCTACCATTTTACTTGCCATCATGTTTCAGCAAAATCTCTCATAAAAGCAGTCTACACAGTCTAGGCTTGTGCTTTCTAGGCTCTCTTCCCTCATCCTCCTAAACTATGGCAACCAGGTACCACCATTTCACCACAACAGTGGCAAGACCATCAAATAGCCCCCACCTCACAAATCCAAAGGCCAATTTTAAGTTTCATCTGTTTGACTACCCACACACATGACCAAATCCATGCTTCTTTCCCATTTTAGTGCTTTATTTACTTAGTTTTGGGGACAGCAAACTCACCTGGTTTTTCTCACTGGTTATGCTGGTTCATTCATTCTGTAATAGTAGTCTTTAAAAAATCATTTTATTGGGGGCTCGTACAACTCTTACCACAATCCATACATCCATCCATTGTGTCAAGCACATTTATATTATATATTTATTGCCACTGTCATTCTCAAAACATTTGCCTTCTATTTGAGCCCTTGGTATCAGTTCCTCACTTTCCCCCCTCCCTCCCACCCCTCCTCTTTCATGAACCCTTGATACTTTAAAAATTATTATTATTTTGTAATGTTGTACATTGTCTGATGTCTCCTTTCACCCACTTTTCTGTTGTCCAACCCCCAGGGAGGGGCTTATATGTAGGTCCTTGTGATCGGTTCCTCCTTTCTACTCCACCTTCCCGCCACCCTCCTGATATTGCCCCTCTCACACTGGTCCTGAGGGGCTCGTTTGTTCTGAATTCTCTGTGTTTCCCATTCCTATCTGTACCAGTTGTACTAGTATTCTTTACCCCTTTAAACGAGAAACATCAGGGCAAGGCTCAGACCACAGGCCTATCTTTCTATCTAGTTACTTTCACTTATATGATGAAGACTTCCACACTTATTAACTCTGGCTCTAAAATACATAATTAAATACTTAACCACCTCCCTGACAGCTCCCATTTAGATCGCTAATAATCATAAAACAATATACTCAAATGAAACACTTTAGTTGTTTCCTTTCAAACTAGTTCCTCCATCAATCATACTGATCTACCATATATACTTGTGTATAAGTTGGGCATCGGACCTTTACTCAAGTACTTTCTCAATGCAAGAACACTTTGTTCTATTAATTTGGCATTCCATGATACTCACCTTCCCAACATAATTGCTGAAGACAAATGCGTGCATAAGCAAAAGTGGAGAAGAAAGCTATTGGTGCCAGGCTAACAAAAGAAATAGTGTCTGAGATCTTAAAGGTTTGAAGGTAAATAAGCAGCCATCTACCTCGGAAGCAACAAAGCCCACTTGGAAGAAGCACATCAGCCTGTGTGACCACGAGGTGTTGAAGGCATCAGGAATCAGGCATCAAAGAACTAAAAGTTATATCATTGTAATTTTATATCATTGTAAAAAGGGAGATCACAGATTGGGGATCCAAAGCTCATTTGTAGGTAACAGGACATCCCTTACAGAAGGGTCACGGGGAGGAGACGAGCTAGTCAGAGTACAGTATAGCACTGATGAAACATATGACTTTCCTCTAATTCTTCAATGCTTCCTCGCTCCTCCCCCCCTCCAAGTATGAAGATCCCAATTCTACCTTACAAATCCGGCTGGACTAGAGGATGTCAGTGGTACAGATAGGAACCGGAAACATGGGGAATCCAGGACAGATGATCCTTTCAGGACCAGTGGTGAGAGTGGTGATACCGGGAGGGTGGGGGGAAGGTAGACTAGAAAGGGGGAACCAATTACAAGGATCTACATATGGCCTCCTCCCTGGGGTACGGACAACAGGAAAGTGGGTGAAGGGAGACATCAGACAGTGTAAAATATGACAAAATAATAATCATTTATAAATTATAGAGGGTTCATGGGTGAGGAGGGAGTGGGAAGGTAGGGGAAATAGGAGGAGCTGATATCAAGGGCTTAAGTGGAAAGAAAATGTTTTGAGAATGATGTCAACAAGTGTACAAATGTGCTTTGCATACAATGGATGGATGTATGGATTGGGATGGGAGCTGTATGAGCCCTCAATAAAATGATTTTTAAAAAAATCAGGTGTCTCTGCTGATATTTGGGTCAGCTTATACTTGAGTATATAGGGCAGGTTGGTGGCAAGTCCATTCTTCTAGCTGCTTAAGCCCCAAAATACTGGAGTCCTCTGCTCTCCCAGCCAGCTGGTTCTATCTTGTAAATTGCACCTAGAACTGAATGTCTTGCTGTCATATTTTCTGCTACCACTCTGATTCAAGTCCCCATCATTATTTCCTGAATTATTTCAATGTCTTTCCTAGTAACTTTCATTCTCATCCAGGAACAATTAGTCTTTCTTGCTTTCCTTTTTTCTTTAGAACTTATTATTATTGGACATATTATTTATTTTAATTATATTGTTTGTTGCCTCTCTCAGCTCCAATTACATCCTTGGAAATTTTGACTCTGGTTCATTGCTGAGTTCCCAGCCATAAGAATAATGCTTAACACAATGTAGAGACTCAAGAAAAACTTGTCCAGTGAATCCATCATTATATTCCAATGCCTGATGCCTTCAATACAGTGTTCAGAAAAGATTGAAAATAATCAATGTCATCAGAATGGCTCCTTCCTTTTAAAAATACAAAGCACAATCAAGTTTATCACTTTGTACTATAGGATTAAACCAATCAAATCACAAAGAGCTCAGAAAAAAATGAATGGGATTCTTACCCATGCTTTCTCTCTCCTGCTTCTTTTTCTGAGAGGCCCAACCTAGTAAGGAAGACTTGTCTCCGGGTTTCTCTTCGGGATTCCTATTCAGGCGCCAAATTTTCAGTGTATTGTCATCTGAGCATGTTGCAATCTGAAAAATCAAAGAAGGGAGTTAACCAAAGACTAACAACAAAGTAACAGGCAGATAGGTCATAAGGGCTCAGGACTGAAGGCTTATCTTGTTTCATATAATGGGACATAGAAAAACAAGAGACCATCTACTGCCATTCCATTTTTCCAGAAACTATTCTTGATTTCTAAAAAGCAGACTCTCCAGTTGACATCGTTCACTGACTAACATAAAGCACTACTAAAAAACCTTGCTAATTTCATTTTGTTCTTTCATATTAGGCAAGTTATCATAGATATTTTCTATACAACTATTAACTATGTAATTAATGTACCCTTTTGAGTCCATCTCTCTGTTAAATGATTGGTGTATTTCATCATCATTTAACTGAAAAGACTTTCTTCTGGATTCTGCATGCTCGCTCTTATTGCTCAAGTAATGGGATCATTTCCAAGACCAGACTTAGCCCATGATCCTAGAGGCTGTGACAAGTAAAAGGAACAATTCCTTTGAGATTCTTTTTTCAGATAGGTAAAGGAGCAATCTGGGAAAACAAGTTCACTAGGCTGAAAGAAGTTAAAAATAACCTTTGCCCCTTTAAAAATATCTGACCATTCCTGATTCTGGTCCCAAGCCTTTTATGGCAGAGAAAGCCCAGCTTGAAGATCTTGTGGCAAATGTCCACTGGTACCAGAGCTGTTCCCCAGCATTTGTTTATATAATTTCTCTATTTCAGTTTCTAAAGAGCGTGGTGGGGGGGAGGGGGGAGAGGAAGGAGGGAACACACGTTCTCTAAGTCTTGGCCCCCAAGAGACTGGCAGCTTTTTCCTTTCCTTACTGGGAGGCAAAAAGAAGATATGAGCAATAAGAAATGCCTGGAATCCCTAAAGGCACTCTCGAATCTATGAACAATAGTTGTCAATGTTGAATACCTACTGTGTGCCTGGCCATGCTATTTACAATTTTAATTTCACAGTACAAAAAGCATGTTTCCACTTATGAATAGGAATAAAGTTATTTCCTAAGGCTATTTTCAATTAAGTGTCATAGCTAGAATTTAAACTTAGGTTTGTGTAATTCCATAGGTCAGACCACTTTCTTTCAATCATCTAACTTCCCAAGTTAGGAATGAGGCTAAGTTTATTTTAGAGTCTTTTTAAAACAGCGGTCATTAGAGTTATATAGGTAAAGAGCATTGCCATTTCCTTTGAGTACTTTCCATGTCTATAGATAAGGATAATATGTGGTGGCTGAAAGGTGACTTAGTAACTAACCAGATTTTTAAAAAAATCAGTAAACTGCATGAAGATGCAGTACATATTTCACTTGAACATCAAAAATTAGGTGGAATTTCAGATAAAATAATGCACTGAGATGTAATTAAGGTTTATGGATATGTAAGGCAATGATTGGGGTGGGGTGGAAGAGTGAGGGGGGAGGAAGGCTGCCATAAAACTACAAGAAATGTGGGCTGAGCCCTGGTGGCGTAGTGATTGTGCGCGGGACTGCGGCCCACTGGGATGGAGGTTCAATTCCAGCAGTGGGGCTGGGCCTCCTACTCCCTCCACCAGAGAGCAGTGATGCGCGCCCCCCCCCCCCAAAAAAAAAAAAACAACTACAAGAAATGCAAAAAGAAAAAGAAATCCATAGTAGTACTATAAAGCTGGAAGGGATGTCACATGTAGACCAGGCCAAGACAAGTTTCTGAAAGATACAAAATGAACGGGAATGGATATAGGCAACAGAACCTCAGACATGGGAAAGAGGAGAACTTCATTGAAGCCAGGTTTCCTGTGGAACCCAGAGACCAGAGACAGGTAAGCTGGGAGAAGTAAAACTTGGGATATTATTATATCATATAAAAGTTACATATGTATTGTTGGACATGTCCTAGCTCTGCAGGCATAGCTTTGCCTTAGGGAGTGAGTGTTATCAAAATTTTTGTCCTGTGTCTAACCCTCATATTCTTAAGCAGTGTTTAGTAGTACAGCTCCTGTAACATTCCACACATCAATTGTTTTAAGCATATTTGTATATATGTTACCATCATCATGTTCTAAACTTTTAGACTCTATTTGAGCCCTTGGTATCGGCTCCTCTTTTTTCCTTCCCTCCCCCCAGTCACTTAAGTTTTAATCAGTACAAGTGTACGTCTGTACAAATGAACATCCCTTGTATTTTATAACAATAAGTTTTCTCATGTATGTACATTTTCACACAGGTATTTGAAATTCTGGACAACTGGCCAGATTAATAATAGTGTAAGAATTATCAAATGTTCCTTGCAGTTTCACCAGAAACTGATAATGCTTGAACTGGGGATATGTATACACCTTAGATAAACTGAATGAATTTTGACCTGTAAGTCCTATTCAAAGAATCATTAGTTATTATAATGTGGTCCTGCTCAATACTTGCCTTCATAAAGTGATCACTGATAATATGGGTGCTATGACAATGTTTGGTTAAAAAGCAAACAAAGAACCAGGTGGGGTCCAGTTATCAGAAAGAATAGCTCCTGTGATCTGAAAGGCTGGTCTTAAAATAAAAGGCAGGAGAGGAATCAGTTAAGTCCATTTGGAAGAACCACACAAGCTCTTGAGATTCAAGAACTGGAAATAAAATCCCAAACCAGAAGAATTCTACTAGAGCTTAAATTTTGATCACCAATTTGTAGATGGCCATGAATTACAGTGAAAGTCCCACACCCATTCAGAGTCACCAAGTGGCCTTCTGCTTTCTTTTGGACTGAGGTCTTCTTTTGTTGTTGGGTTTTTTAAAATGTGATTTCTTGATATGAAATCCAGGATAGCTAAATATTTAGAGTCTGTAACTAGATTAATAGCTCCTTACAGTTAGGATAATAAGGGTATGGGAAAACTGGGAGCTAAAAAGAATGAATACAAGAATGAAGAAAATTATTTAAAACTATGTGACAATTGAACAACTCTTTTAAATATACTTAAACAATTGAATTGTACATGAACTATGTGCCAAAACGATTAAATAAAAAATAATTAAAAACTCATATATTCATGGCTATACCCATAACTTCAGAGCTATATATTCAGATACACATATTTACATCAATGAAGGCAAAAAACATAGACAACCCATCAATTTCTGACTTTCTCACATTTGGTATGCGTTTATTTCTCATTGAACTTACATTGCATATTTACTTTTTTTTTTTTAAGGTGGAAAAATTTTCTTATTTCCAGAATGTATGAGACATTTCTGGCTTTTTTTTAATGTCACTTATCCTGACAACCTAATATGGGAAAACTGCACGGTAAGCATTTCACTAGCTGTATGTGAAAACCACAACAGACCATGAAGAACAATTTACACTAATAGTGCAGAAGGTGAAAGACTTCTTCACACCTTACATTTAAGATAAAATTGAATTACATTTAAAAAATGTACTTAATGCTACCTTTAAGAAAGAATTACTATAGGGAGTCAGAAATCCATCCTTACTCCTTTGAGTAAAATGTCATTTCTTCATTTGCAGAGAAAAGTGAATATCTGATTAATTCTGATTCAGATCCATGGATGGCCTCGAAATCTGTTACATGCATTTAAACAAAAGTCTACATACATTTCAAATGAAATCTTAGGAAATCTACTTTTATAACTAACCATGGAGATTTTTTACAAACCTTCGTGAAGTCGGCTGGACACCAGCTCACAGATGTGACCTCTTGCGAATGACCCAGGAGTACGGTGGGAGGATGCCAAGGGGCAGCGACCTAACCACAGTCAAAAGAAACAAACAAGTGAGAGAGGGCAGCGCCAGGTGCCCCAGATACGAGGTCTGTCCTTCAGTGCTAGTACCAAGCCCCGAGACCAAGTTGTAACTCCATTGCAATGGTTAATAAAAGTGCCAATTTTTGTGACTGACCCAAGGAAACAGTAAAAAGAGTCAGAGTAAGTATGTAATAATAAGATGAGTCAATGGTCAATGTACAGTGAGTTATGAGGGCAGGACTCATTTCAAATCAGAGCGACCTAGCTGTTATTTTTTTTTTTATTTTTTTATTTTTTTAGGCATCACTGCCCTCAGGTGGTGGGAGTAGGAGGCCCAGCCTTTGCTCCTGGGAGCTGGAATTGAACCTCCATTCCAGTGGGCCGCAGTCCTGCGCACAACCACGACGCCACCGGGGCTCAGCCCCTAGCTGTTCTTATTGTGAATAATGCTCAAGACTGTCACGGTCTCTCACCTCTTAAGCTTTGGTAAGCTTTCTGGAAGGATAAGCTTGGAAGCTTGGATGAGGTTCTGCTGTCATGTAACCTAACCAAACCCAAGCTTGTTGCCAGGGAGTTGTTTCAAACTCACAGCGACCCTCTAAGACAGAGTACGGTCTCCAAGGTCGTAATCTCTATGGCAATCAGACTCATCTTCCTCTCACAGGAAGAGAGAGGGTTTGAACTGCAGAGGCTTCAGGTAGCAGTCTGGTGTGCTACCACCGAGCCCTAGGGTTCCTCAGCTGTTGGCAGTGCCTATCAAATGAACAACTTAAGTTTTAGTCTTACCGAGCCCAGACAGTTTCAGGTCTTCTGTAGTTAGCTACTTCTAGAAACACCAAATCCTGAAGGGACCTGAGACATGTTCTGTCCATCTCCCAAAAGGCACTAGACATTTTACTAAGGTTCCATTGCTACTTCATAGCTGTAATTTTACTAAAGCATTATTCCCTGCCACCCTACATATGTATGCTGTTGTGGCTGTAAGTTGCTGTGGCATTGATTTTGACTCAAGGAGACTCCATGTGTGTACTTCATAAGAGTTTCTGGGTTCTGACCTGATTGCCAGGCCTGCTTCCCAAGGTCTCTCTGGATGAGCTCAACCTGCCAATTGAGCTAACTGTTTGCACCAACCAGTTGGCTTCTTGAAGGGTTATAAACTATACGCTATGCTTTATGTGGGAACTTGGTATTCTTAAACTTTTTTTTCTCCTCTAAACTTATAGTTAATTTAAGAAATTCTCAAATTACTCATGCATGCGCGTGCACACACGCACGCACACACACACACACACCCCTCTATTCCTTGGAGCATGTTAGATTCCAAAGATCAGGTTGTTACATAAAAATTGGTATTAGATCAGTGGTTCTCAACCTTCCTCATGCCGCAACCTTTTAATACAGTTCCTCATGTTGTGGTGACCCCTCCAACCATAAAAATATTTTTGTTGCTAGTTCATAACTATAATTTTGCTACTGGTATGTATCGGGCAATCCCTGTGAAAGGGTTGTTTGAACCCACCTCTGATCCACAGGTTGAGAACTGAAGTATTAGATGAAAATGAAATGAAGAATGACTAAATCATTACTAATTGTCAAATTACTGAGAATTATGGCCCAGCTGAGTTAACACTTAACAAACACAGCCAGTGTTACATACATTACAATAGGGTTCATTACTGCCAATTGTCATTAATGTGCAAAATAGGTTTTTTTTTAAACTTGTTATAAATGTGTGATGTTGGATAAGAGTTGGTAAGTGAGGAATCAGTGTACATAAATCTGCACTCGCACACAATGTATACATGTGACTACATTCAGTACTACATGTGACTAAGATTCCTGTTTTCCCTGGGTCAGAAGCACTGGTGATATACCTTTGACAGTGCTGTATAGTTGAGTCATTCAAGAGCTATCAAACTTTTCACAGGACATGAGAATCAATTGGCACAATATGGAGTCCGACCCCACATAACTATTACGAGCATGTGGATTTAGAGAAAAGCTGGGTGGGGCTGAGAGAAGTCATTCACTCCATTCTCCCCAGGCTCTGACTCATGGCTCATTTGCATGAAGAAAGTGGATACAACTCTGGAAAGATTTGTGAGAATGACTAAGTGAAGTTAACAGACTCCTCAAATTTGACAAGCTGATTCATAAGGTTATCTAACTTAATTATTGTCACTTCCCTCCTGGGCTAAATGGCATGCATGTAATAACTCAAAAAAGCAAAAAAAGTCAAAGAGTAGAGTCTAATTTGCTGTGATAGATTAATGGAAGCGTCACTGAAATGAACTAAGCACTGTGTGCCAGGAGCTCACTTACTGCTTACTCCCCCAATGCCGGAGAGACACCCACTCAGTCTCTCAAATGGAAGCATATTTAAAATTTTTTTTTAAGTTTCTGAGTAATGCAGTAATTAGATATTCACTTCTTCCTCCATTTGGGAAGGCTCCAGGCCATTAAGTTTCTCACCAGACCAGGCACGACTGGGAGAAACCTGCTCACAGGGCGAGAAGAGTACCGAGTCCTCGGGACCCTGCAGGGTAGAACATGCTCTTCTCCTTCACTGATTCACCTGCTTCTTCCCTCTAGCTTTTCAAGACACCGACCTTCCTCGGCTTTTCTATTACAATACACAGGAGAGTCTAAATGCGTACGTGAATAATTAAAATAAGTTTTAAGAAAAACCTAAATATCCATCGATATATGCATGTACATTTCTGTATCTCCCATAGAAACTGCTAAGAAAACAGTAATAATGACAATAAAAGCTACAGTGTGTTGAGTATTTCATTTACCATGAGAATAAGCACTTCATGTGAAGTTGAAAGTGGGAGGTACTCCTTAAAAATTCAAAGATGGTATTAACAGCTGACCCAGTAATTCTACCTGTAGTACATATATATATATATGGGCTTCAGAAATTTGTGGAAAAGTGGAGGTGAAAGAAAACAAATTTTTTCCATGAACTTTTTTGAAGTCTTCTCATATGTTCCCAAGGGAACTGAAAACACCTGTCCATTCACAAATCATGTTTAAATGTTCAGAGCATCTTTGTTCATAACCAAAAAGTGCAAATAACCCAAATGTCCATCTGCTGACAAATGGATAATCTAAAGATGGCTTACTCAAGCAATGATTTTACTTAGCCAGAAAAAATAAAATGAAGTACTAATGCATGAATGAGCCCTGAAAACATAGAAGAAACTAGCTGCAAAATGGCACATGTTGATTCCATTTATATGAAATGCCTGGGATAGAGAAATCTATAGAGACAGGGGACATGAAGGGGTACTCCCAAAGAAACTGGAATTGCACTGGATGAAGCGGAGCTTTCATAGGATGCACTTTTCCACTAAGTGGACACTGAGCAATTTGCTCTCAGTTAGTGCACCCAGTGGCATTGCCTGGGAAGGTTCTCTCTGGTCAGAGTATATATCTTTTCATTAAAGCAGTTTCGCTTGAACTTCGTTTTTGGTGATGGTCAATTTATGAGAATAGCATTCATCTGTGAAATGTTTGTTTCCTAATAAGGAGAATGCTGCAGAAATGTTTGTGATGTTGAACATAGCTTGCAAGGACATGACTACGGGAAAAACTCAAATGTATGAGTGACTTTCCCCTTTCAAAAAAGGTGAAATGCCAATTGATGCCAAATCTCATTCTGGACATCCATCAACTTCCCAAAAGGACCAAAAAGGTGTAGTGCGCATTTGGAGCTCTTTTCACCAGCTCAGACTGTTAATCAAGCTTTCTATTTCAAAATTCTGAATGATTAGGTAAGTCTGCAACAAAAAAGGCCTGATTTGTGGAAGAGAGGAGACTGGTTTTGTCATAGGACAATGCACCTATTCACGCAGCCATCGCAGTGGGCCAGTTTGGCAAAAACCAGCATGCTTCTCTTGCTCCATGTCCCTGACCTGACCTCACTCCATGCAACATTTTCGTTTCTGCAAATGAAGAGGGACATGAAAGGACAATGATTTGGTGACTCAGAAAAGGTGAAGAAAAAAATGAGGAACGTGCTGTTAGTGATCCAAATAGACGAGTTTGAAAAATGTTTCCAAAAATGGCATGGCAGATTTGAAAAATGTATTAAGTGTAATGGAGGGAACTTTGAAGGTGATAAGGCTGTTCTGTAAAAAAAATTAAATAGCTTTGAAAAAAACATTTTGAGTACCCCCTCATAGCTTGGGGGCTGCCAGGGTTGAATGCACACGGGGGAAGATTACAGAAGGATGGCTAACAGGTTTCTTTTCAGGGTCTCGAAATCTTCTGGGTTTACATAGTGGTAGTGGTTGCACAATATTGTGATTATGCTGAAAAATTTGAATTGCATACTTATAAATGGTGGATTCTGCATCATGTGAATTCCATTTCAATTTGAATCCAAAAAAGGTGGAGGGTCATGTTGTGAGCTACAATGTCGGTCACGTTTTAATGGATTTGGTAATGGATGCTTTGACACCAGACTACCACAGCACATAGCACATAGTGGCTCCTGGCTGTTAGCCACAAGTCTACACTGCTCTTTCTTTAAAAGAAAGATGAGGTAGTCTGTTTCAGTGAAGATTAGTCTCAGAAACCCTAGGAAGGGTTACTATGGATTGGAATCAACTCTATGGCCCTGGATTTGGGTTTTTACTGAGACTCAGATGGCATAACAGTCCTTTGTTGTTGATATGTTTAGTGCCACTTCATTTGCTAATATATGTATGTATGTATGTATGTGTGTGTATATATATGTGTATGTAAGATTTTGATTTTTTAAGCCTCCCCCACTTTTGAAGTAGAAAGAAGAAAATGAGAAGTTCAAAAGACTTTTAGGATATCCAAAATATTTGTGGGCTAGTCAAACACAAAAGTTTATCCTCTCTTACATGTTGAAAATATGAAAGAAATCAAGACTTTAATAGAGGGCATGGGGAAACCCCAACATTAACCCTCGTAGAACTACGAAGGCTCTAACTCAGAGGCCACATAGAAGAGTTTGTATATTTAAACGTGCCATTAAGTTCAGCACCTTTTTGGACAAAAATCTTAGTCTCCCCAGTCGTAATCCAAATCTAATCTTTCTTTTGGTCACGAGATCATTTACATGGCCCTAAGGTGTCAGGCTCCACATTTTGCCAGTCAGTGGTAGAATAACTGCCAAATCAGTTTATTTATAACCACTTTAATACTGTTCAGTTATTGTCAGAAATGAACTGGGCTACAAGACACAGTAGAAAATTGAAAAGAGTTTAATGTTAAAATCTTTCTTCAATTTTAGTCTTGGACCTTCAATTTTAGTCTTAGATCAGGGAGTCTAAATCTGTCCTCTCTCCCCTTTGTGGAGCAGTGGTGGGGCTTAGAATCTGAAATCCCCGCCTTCCTTTCTGTTTTCTGGTGCCAGCACTTCAGAGAATTCTGATCTCTGGGGCATGTGGCAGAGTTACAAGACAGTGCAACAGCCTGGACATTCCATTTGCAAGGAAATGCTTTTAAACAATTGGTCCTTTCCTTTTAAAACACAACAAATCATAGAAAAGAGGAATAGTCACCAGTAGTGTCACTAGTGTGAACTATTTGGGATGAGTCAGAAGGGTGACACTAAAATGATGATCTATAAAATTTCCACACATTATTTCAACAGAATATTAAAATTTTCATAAGCTATCCCTGTAATCAGTATTTTCCCCATAAGTCCAACTTGTGTGTAGCAATATATCTATAAGGCTAATACTCTCTGCTCCACCATTCTTTTGCTATTTTCACATATTTAGTCTATGAGTAAAATTGATTATAAAGGTTATTCAGAAGTCTGTATGGTCTGGCAGGAGGAAGTCTGCGTGGGAGTGGGGAAACACCAAGATTTACCACCATGGTGACACCAACCCAAGAGACGTCCTGCGAGCCACCTCACTAGACAAATATAATTTTAGGAGCAGCAAGCTCACCAGGTTCTCAAACATCAGAGCCTACTCAGTTATGTGTGGACAGGCAGGAGAACATCATGTCTGACCCACATCATTCAGCCATGACGTGTGACCCGGCCGAGGAATTTAGAAAGGGTCACACATGAAGTGGTGGCCACTGATTGGATGTTTCCAATGAATTAGGAGCAGAAGCCAAGTACCTTTAGTGTCTCTAAAGGGAAGAAGCATTTCCTCAATGCTCACGCCCACCAAGCAACCAACTACACAAGACATTATTAGTGTTAGAGAAGAAAGCTAGAGGAACTTTAAGAATGGGTAAGAAAACTATGCTATAAATTACATGTATAGGCTGAGGCCTGGTGGCGTAGTGGTTGTGCGCGGGACTGCGGCCCACTGGGACGGAGGTTCAATTCCAGCTCCACGGAGAAAAGGCTGGGCCTCCTACTCCCACCACTGGAGAGCAGTGATGCCAAAAAAAAAAAAAAAAAATACTATGTATATAATTAAGTATGTGTAGTTAAAACTAATTTAACATGAGTGACAGATTATTTCATTGCTTATTTTGTATGTTACAATGTATTTGGATTATTTTAAATAAAGGTTTGTTTTTTTTTGCTACAAAAAAACCTTACAAAGATACAGTCTTTTGTCAGAATAAAAGTTAACTAAATTGGAGTGAAAGTAGAGAGACAAGAATACAAGGAGAAAGGGAAAACACAAAGAAGAACATAACATTAGACTAAAAGGGGAGATCAAAATTTAAAACTATAAATACAGAAGCATCAAATGAAAATAATTTGAGGCAGAAGAAGTTACCATATACACTTTTGAATAAGGTGAGTTTTTCCAGCACATTTTTGATGCAGCTTTTGTGGTAAAATGAGGTGCCTCGGCTGATATTCAGGTCAGCTTATACTCGAGTATATATGGTAGATAAAAAGTTTCACACGAAGAGGAGAATTTAAGGATATATACTTTATATATAAAATTTCATTTTAATATAAAAGCAATAGAAAAAGTGTATTTGTAGAAAAAGCAGTCAGTGATATAAAAGCAATACACAGAATAATTATCTCCCTCTAAGGACCCAAAGTTTTATTGGTAGTGTTGCATTTTTGCATAATTTTAGTATCTCTTCCAGTACAGAATGAAGTTAAGAAGGATCAATTATGTTTCATACCAGGTAAGTTTAATTTTTGCCCTATGATAACATGAAAGATGTGACTTCCCTAAAGTTTGTAGGACTATAAAGAAATACATATCTTTATTGGGAGAAGTGAGGGGTGTGATAATATTGAAACTATGGACCTATCACATTTTTTATATTATGACTCTGAAACAAAATGTAGACATCCTGTTCATTAACCTTACCACTGTCAAGGATATTTACAGAATCACAGGGAAGCCTAGAAGATATTCAACTCTTATCTCTAGGTAACCAATGTCTTCTTCATGTTAACTTCCATTCTACATTTGATTGTCTCCCTCATGGCACACACTCAACCGATATGGACTTTTAGGGTCATCATTATTAGTCCCACCTTAGAAGCCTTTTCTTTTTCTTTTAGTGGCCAGTGTACAAACATCTCAATTTTCTTCACTAGGTTTCAAATAGATAACTTTAAGTTTCTTAGCTTAAAGAAGTCATTTTAGAATCAGTTATTTAGAAAATTTCAAAAAACTATATAATAGAGGAACATGAAATCAATAAAAAATGAGAAAAGTATTAAAAGAATCTTATTAAATACATTAAAAACCTGATAAAACAATCAAACACATTTTAGTAGCCTGAGTGTCTGTCTTATGTAAGGCGGAGTGGGAATGTGAATTTTATTGAAGTTTGAAAACAAAGGGCAGCAAGGACAAGGTAGAATGGTTTTGTGAGCACAAGGATGAAGTACTTGAGGCCCGAGACATGTGCCTGCATTTCCACATTCCCGAGACTCTGTGACGCTGGGAGGCTGTGGATGTTGACTCCCGAGAATTTTTGAACAGAGAGAATCACATATTCCATAACAATCAGAATGAGGTTTTGGCCATAGTAAGAGCTAAGAAGCAACCTTTCATAATATGTAGAAAAGTTGAGAGAATGTAAGGCATTAAATTCACATCCTCTTAGAGATGGCAACTTACCCTCCAGATGTAAGCCGCTTCGTCACTTGAGCCACTGATTAAAAACTGGTCATCTGGACTAAGACTGGCTTTCACATAGAAGGTAGAGTTCAGGTGTCCACTGAAAGAAGCCACTGCGAAAGAAAAAAAAACAAAATATCTGGCTTTTATTTTCAGGGTTCAAATAAATGGAAGCAACATATGTGTCCTATCAAGTTTTATTATTGTACTCACTATCAAAGCAGATAGCTAAGCTATAAACAAAAATAAATAGTGCCACTCATAACAACTGAGTCACTCATAATAACCTTAGGAGCTGAAAACCTCCTCTTTCTAGTTCAAGGAGGCTGGTGGTTTTGAACTGCTGACCTTGCAGTTAGCAGTCAAAAACTATGCCACCAGGGGTTCTTGGCCAAGTTATGATCACCAAATAAAAAGGGGCCTGTCCATTGGTGGATTAATAACTATAGACAGAGATTATGCAATAGATCCAATCTCATGCTAAATACGTGGGTGTGGAGCAGACTGAAGAGAGGAATGTGATGAAAGGAAAAGACAGGACAGATAGCCAACTTGGGGCTGGGCTCTTCTCACTGCATAACATACTCACTCCCCCTTAAAACTTCAAAAGTTTAAGGCTAAATTTCTATTCTAGTCTTTCTTCCAGAGTCTAGGGGGCATAGTGGTTAAGTGTTCTGCGGTAATGTGCAAGGCCAGCAGTTTGGTGACACCAGCAGAGCTGAGGGAGAAAGAAGGGGGATATCTGCTCCAGTAAAAAATGGCAGCCTTGCAATTGGGTCAGGCCCAAACCAAGCTATGTTGACCCCCTCCCCAGAAGAATATAATACAGAGGATAGCACTGAAGATATGGCCCGGGGAGAGTGGTGGGTCTGTCCAGAACACATGGTGCAAACTGAGAGGGAAAGAGAGTGAGTGAACTTCATCATGGCTCACCAAGTCATGGGACAACATCCCCTGGGCTGGCCCAAGGAGACATGACGCTCTCTTAATGACCCATAGCACTATGGGTCACTGTGCAGAAAGTGTGCCCAGACAGCACTGGAGACACTGTGCAGAAAGTGTGCCCAACCTGCCCCATACACAGCAGGGTGAAATGCAAAGGGCGTGCAACAGGGCAGTCAAATAACCAAGTCTTGGAGGAATTCTGAAAACAGATTTGTGACTTGGGGGACAGGACTTAACACCTCATCAGACCCAATTGGTAAACACTCACAAGGCAGGGTCTGCATGCAAATCTGGAACTATCCATTGTTTTTATTTCTTCTTATGCCCTATGTCTAGCTACAATGGGAGTGTTGAAGGGGGTGGGGAGGGGCATTGAAGAGGAGGGAGCGAGGAGGGTGAGCAGGGAGCCAACAGACTCGGGAGATCTAAAATTGATGGCGAGGAGAGAGTATAACATCGGGTGGAGTTTGATCAAGCGCAATGTATCCAAAAGGAACTACTGAGAGCTGAGTGGAGAGTAAGCGTGACAGCAGGACAGGAGGAAGGTGAAAGGAAATAAGAGGAATGAAGTAGGAAGCAAAAGCAATTTATAGAGCTATCACTATAGGAATGTAGAGATATAAATATATTAATTTACAATGAAAGAGATAGAGGTCAATGTACATATATTTATATGCTAAAGTCTTAAGATAGCAGATGGACTTTGGGCCTTTACTCAAGACCTTCCTAAACACAAGAGCACATTGTTCTAATAACTTGGCACTGTTTGATACTCACCTTCTCAATCAGATCACCGAAGAGAAAATGTGTGCATAAGCAAATGTATTGAAGAAAGCGGATGGTACCAAGCTATAAAAAGATAATCCACTTGGGGTTTTAAAGGCTTAAAGTTAAACAAGCAGTCATCTAGCAGGGAAGCAACAAAGCCCCACATAGAAAAATCACACTAACCCCTGTGTCAACAGGATCAGGTATCAAAATACTCAAAACAATTGTATCGATGTGTCTGAGGTGGGTTGGAGTGGAGACCCAAAGCTCAGCTGCAGACAATTGGACAACCCCCCTCCACCCCCGACAGAAGAGTTACAAGGGAGGGACAATTCAACCAGGGTGCAATATAGCACTGGTTCAACACACTTCATTCCTCTAGGGCCTGAATGCTTCCTCCCCCCACTACCATGACCCAATTCTACCTGACAAATCCGTCTCGACCAGAGCACACACATCGGTACAGCTAAGAGCTCTCACATGGAATTCAGCACAGATAAAACCCTCAGGAACAGTAGTAGGAGTAGTGATATCATGAAGGTAGGGAGATGGTGAGGGTGGGTGGAGCGGGAGAGAGGGGAACCCGTAAGTTGATTGGATATAGCCCTCCTTTCAGGGTGACAAATAATAGAAATGTGGATGAAGGGAGACAATGGACAGTGTAAGACACAAAACAACAACAACAGCAACAATAATAATAATATATAATTGATCAAGGATTCATGAAGGTAGGAGAGTGGGGAAGGGAAAAAAAGACGAATGGATACCAAAGGCCCAAGTAGAGAGAAAATGTTTTGAAAATGTTGGTGGCAACATATGCAAAAGTGTGCTTCATACAATGGAATGATGAGTTATCATAAGATTTGTAAGAGCTCCCCAGTAAAATCATTAAAAAAAATGCAATCTGGGGAACTCCCAAGGGCTGGTCTAACCTGTGTGAAAGGGTCACTGTAAGTTGGCATGGACTCAATTGCAGTGAGTCTTTCTTCGGGAGATGTGATAGTGCTTTAAACAGTGCAGATTCTCAAATATTTGTTGTATAAATATGTAGAACTCAGTGAAAAGAATCACTTGAATTCTGGTTAGGCTTCTTGATAGCCAAATCGGATTTTAGTTTTATACGAAATGGGATTTTAAATCCAGCACTTTAAATTGGCTACTGATGGCTGAAATGGCCAATGGAATAAACTATACACTTATTCCAAGTGTGCTTGGGTTAGCCTTGAGATTGAGAATTCTCACTAGGCACCACATAGGGCAAACAATCTGAGAAATCATGTGCATGACAGATTCTTTTATATGAACGAGGCCAAAACATGAGGCTCTTGGCATCAAAATAGTACTGAGAAACGCAAAAGCATATTCTTAGTTAGTGGGAGAGAATTTATGGATACATTTACATTTTAGAAGGGAAAATAAACAAGTCACATCCTAAGCTCCTAAATGAAGAAGAGAAATATTAGTAAGGGACTTAGCTTTCCATAATTGCATAGAGATTGCTTGTTTTTGCCAGAATATGCTGGAAAATAAGTTTATATTTACAAGTTTTAAAGGAAAAGCCTGTATGTCTAGTCCTTGCTCACGAGACACTTGTACTGTGAAAGTGAAGCAGGGTGTGGAGCGAATCAGACAGCTCATATGATAGGCCTCCCAGAGGAGGCCCACAGAATAAACAGACTCTTTATTCTAAATGCTCGAACAAAACGATAGTTGTCACTCCATCAAGTTTTAACCTATGAATAAAAAACTAAGGCTAGAATTTCCAACTAAACTTATAAGTATTTATTGCCCTCTGCTGGTCTCAGAAAGGTGGTTGTGATATTGTTTTATGCTTCAATCCTCAATAAAATCTTGCGGAAACTTTTACTAACTTTAACTACTTCAAATGAAACTTTGATAATTTGTGTTCCTAAAGTGCTCCATCATTATGAACATCATTTTGTGTTATACAGTTCTGTGAATATAGTGTAAGAAATCAAAGATTAAGCCCACAATCCTATCTGAACTTTCAAAAAGGACAAGTATTTGATTAAAATGAAGTACCGGATTGGGGTTTTCTTTCTCAAATATTCCATCTCTATGCAGTAACTATCTAGCTATCTACCCACTCATCCATGAAAGTCATCACATAGTTTCAGGAGCTCAGAAAATGGCCACTAAACTATTACTTATGTAGACTGAAGCAAATTTGTTTGATGGCAGAAAAACACACAATTCAAAGCCCCCTTTAGTATAATGCTACAGAGCAAAATGTTAAAAATAGAAATAGCTTCTGTGTATGTGAAACATAATCAGGAACTTAGGAAAAGATGTTTGAAAACATTTTCTTTCCCACATACTCATTAGAGTATTTAAATACCACACCAGTCATGATGCTGCCACTGATAAGAGAGTCCTTGTCCTAAGTTCAATATGATTTGGCAGTTTCTCGTTTACTCAGCTCATCTTACTCTCGAATTCCTTGCAGCGCAAGTGATGCTCCCCTGCGTGGTTGCCAGTTCAAAGCCACCAGCAGCTTTAAGGGAGTAAGACTGGCCTTCCGACTCCCAGAAACAGTCACAGTCCAAACAATCCACTGGGGGTTAGCCAGGCATCAGCATTGCCTTGAATGGCAGGGAGTTTGGTAGCTGGCTGAATTTAGTGGTGCTAGCTATCTCTGGAGATTGGCTATGGCACAGCTATATTTGAAAGAAGAATCAGAACTAATAATAAATAGTCTTCGAAAGCAATGAAACGGAAATCTTTCTCTAAAAGCATGCTTGATGTTTAGAGCCATTCTGCAAAAATGTCGTTTTTAGTTCTAAATATAGATTCTATTTTTAATTTGAGACAAAAGGAAAAAAAGGGTGAGAGGTGGGGAAACACCTAAAAGAGATAAAATGGTCTGATCAACATTAAGGAGGAAAGTTGGGTAGGCTCGAGTTTTGTTGGGGGCTAAAAAATGCAGTCCTCAACACTAACCAACAATCTCCAAACAAGATAAAAACTAACAGAACTGTCCTCTCTTTTTCAAAGCTTATGGATCATTCTAAGCATCATCAGGAAAGAGAAACTGAAAATTAAAGTCACCACAGAGAAGAGAATACTGATGACTTGATGAAACGAACACAAAGGCACGTCCATAGCAGACAGTGTCACGGGAAATAATCAAAGGTCCCACCAAAGTCCACACACCGCTATGGCATAATAAGATACATAATACAACTTCCAACATTAGCAAAAACACCTGTTAACTTTCCATAAAAAGAAACCGTGGTTAATCTTACCTGGAGAAGTCTTTAACCCAGTCATATTGAACATATAGATGTGGTCATCAGTGCAGCTAGCAAATAAAGTAGAGGCAGTGGAGTCCAACACCAGGCTCGAGTACCCTAAAAAAGGAATCTTTCCGTAAGCAATGCTGGTGACAGTGCATAGACCCGTGGCTAACTGCTAATTGTGGAAGTAAAAATTAAATCATTCCATGGGAAGAATCATTAGAATCTCCCACCCTCCCAAATATACATACAAACTAAAGACAGTTTAGTTTGTGTTCTTGTCTTTTGAACTTTAAAAATGTAAAACAACATGGAGTTTTCCAGCTCTATACTGTTGAAAAGTAGTTTGGTATTTGCTTAAAAAAATTCCATCATAAGTGTGTACCTCCTAGAAAGTTCTATACTCTAAGCAAAGGCTTACCTAGTTTACGAGTGCTGCTACCTGGGTAGAGGAAAGACTTGGATGCTAAGGGTTCTTGTCGATATGCAGTGTAATTCTTGCGCAAATCCCATACTTTAATTATCCTAAAAGTCAAGACAAAGTTATATTGTAGACCCTCTCTCAATCCCAACCAGCTTCAACTCTCCACTGAATGTGCAAAGACTTTTAATCAAATTCCTCTGTACATCAAACAGGTACAGTGTGAGGACGTGCCGCTGGGAAACTGATCAAATGATCTCATATTGTTTTCTACAATGTCAGGCTTCCAATGTCCACAGAAGGGAAACAGATGGGTTTTGACCCAGTGATGGGTAACTCTGAGTTCACGCCAAGAGAGCGGAAAAGGAAGATGAAGGCTGAATGCTGATAGTCACTGTTCCATTGTTTGCAGAAAAAGCACTTCCTAAGTCTTTGATACTCTGCACGGACACCATAAGTAATGAGCCCCATGCCTAGAGTATGTCTTCATACACACTCGTAAGACAAACTAAAGCTTTCCTGTAAATTGGAGAAAAGTATTTTTCCCCTTGATCTATTGGGTAATTGTCTTTATCCTGGTCTTCTAGTTTATAGGCAACTTAAAGAGCTTTGTGTAAATGTCTGGCATCCTTGAGAAAAATACAAGAAGAGGCTTTCACAGCCATTCACGAGTATTCCTGATAACCTTTAGGTTATCCTTTCTTCCTGTCTGAGACTTGGTCTCCAGAAGGGTTTTAGTGTCCCAGAAACTTAACCCAAGACCATTGTAAGCTGTTGTCTTCTTAAATTAATTTTTGGAAGGGAGGGGTGTACTAGGAGATTTATCAGGCAAACAAGACACTTAAAAGGCAGGGTGTAAAAGAAGGATAATTAAAAAAGCAAGAGTCCCCATGCTCAAAGAACATGCATTCTACAAAGCAATCAATCAAAACTTGCTAGACTTATTTAGAACCCAAATTTTCAGATCACTCATGGATGGAAGGTATGTGAAAGTCACTGGGCACTGCTATCTAGTTAGATTACTCCTCAAAATGTCAATTCTAGGCCTAGAATAAAACTCTTTTCTCTTAGGATACTCCTGAATCAGAAAGAAGAAAATCTGAATTATGTAATAGAAAGTTGGTCACTCAAATAACAATGAACTAAATTACATAAGGCAAGGAAATTATGTATCTCATTTCCTTCCAACCAGTTCCATTAGACATTGTGGCACACATGGCATATATTATCTCATTTACTTATTTGCATCAGAGTGCTAGTTAGATAGTTTCCAGTGTGATCTGTAGTTCTTTCTCTCAGGTGGGGGTACTCCTGAGGTTGAAAATTAAAGCACACATTCACTGGGCGATTCTCTCACACTTAGGTGCTGAATGGGAACTCCCCAAAAGAACTAACACATAAACTTACCCATCCACTGCTCCTGCTGAGATCAATGTATTGTCATCTTGAAAGAGGACCACAGTAACACTCTGTTGGAAATCCTAGCACAACAGAAAAAAAGAGGCAATCTCAGGAACGCTAACCTTCATTAACAAGAAACCACAGCACTAAAAATGAAAGCATATAGGCACCAAGTGAGACTAAATGCTCCTTCCGTAGTCTTACTCAGATATTCATGCAGGCAGAGA
>PVJH01005341.1:82030-113542 GCA_004026705.1 Nesogale talazaci | reverse complement strand
CCCTGAGCTCAGAGACAGTACTAATATGGATATTTCACTGAAGCATGAGCGGTCCCTAAGAACTCATCGTGTTATGAGTGACATGACAATAAAAGAAATGATGCAACTAATTGCTTGTCTTCTCGGCTGCTGATTCTAGCTTCAAATCCTGATGAGCCTCTCTGTGCAGTATCTATACATTAGGATCATCACTCATGACGACTTGTGCATGAGTCTCTCCCGCTCTTGCTCCCCCCTTCTGCCCTTTCTTTGTTCTTTTGGAAAAATTATCACCAGCACAAAAGCAATAATAAAAAAGCAACTGTCAAAAAAAAAAAGCAACTGTCATACATATTTAACTCACCTGGAACTATGAAGAGCTATAATTCTACTCTTATAGTCTTTTTTTTCCCCAATTCCATGGAACATTAATAAGTTATTGTAACTTTGAATAATGTGAGAAAAGCTCGGTGCCTCAGTTTTTCCAGCTTACATTAGACGAGGGACGACCCCTGTCATATCTTGAGAGAGACACTTCTGTGTTTTCAGCCTTTGACATTAAGGGAAGCATGGCACCATAGCATGATGGCAACCAAATCATGTTTTAGACTGTGTGATTCAAGATAGTAATTGGCTCTAAAAGGGAAAGGTCCATTTCAGAATGTTTCTTGGAACTTCTCTCACTGGGAGGGCTGCAAATGAAGAAGGGATATGGGTTGACACGAAATTATTCAAGAATGAATTATAATAAATAGACTGTGTATAAAATTTAATTGAATATTAGTCTTTAAATAAATCTGAACTTCAGAAATCAGGTAGAAAAAAGAGGGTGGATGAGGGAAGCTTTTTTTGGAACCCACCTTTCCCCAGTATTTAAAAAGCACTATTACACTCACACATCTCATTATGGCTCTATTATTCCTTACTAGGAAGCTTCTAGCCTGTGGACTCTCAACCAGATTCTGTTCATTTTTTCCAAAAGGATTTGTGGCTGATTGAATCAGCCTGCTCTGGATTCCAGGCTAAACTTTCACTCAATTTATTAGAATATTAGGTTGAAACCTGCACAGCACATTTGGAATTTTAAAATCTAGATTTGATTTGCATTTGGAAATTGCTGCAAAAGAAATACAAAACTTAAAATTCATAATTGGAAATCTGTCAGTCCTTTGAACCATTTTCATGCTTGAAGCTACTAAGTAAAGTGCCTTTGGAATAAGAGCTCCTTAATATTCAACAGTTATAAGTCACCTCAGTTTGGTTGTATAATAGATTCCCTCCCCCCACTCCAGTTAATATAAAATCATTGTTCTCTGAAGCATAAACAGTAGAAGTAGACTCAAACATTCATTTAATGTAATTAATAGCAACAAGAAAAAGAAAGGAATGTGTGTACCATGGAATCTGTGATGCTCTGTTAAGAATTCAAAGATCATCATATTGGATTTACTTACCTTTAGTATCAGCTGTGCACTAAGTAAAGTCATACCATATTATTTCAGTAGATAGCATTTGAAAATCTATTATGAAAAGTAAGAAAATGGAAATAAAAATATAAATATCTTTAAAGGACCATTACTACTAGTAAGCAAAACAAACACAAAACCCCACCTCCATTGAGTTGACTCTGACTCATAAGGACCTTACATGGCATTTCCAAGGCTGTATACTTTCATGGGGACAGATAGTTCCACCTTTCTCTCGTTGAACTCCTGGTGGATTTGAACCATCAACCTTGCACTTAGGCATCCAATACTTTACCGACGGTGCCACCAGACCTCCTTATTATTTGTAGTAGGGATTACTATTATCATGTGTGTATGAATGTGTTTATTTTACTTTAGCCTCCAAAGTGCTTTATTGTAAAGGACATCAAGGTTGGCAGACCAGATCAGTTTTCTAGTCAACAATTCAAATATATTTTGCTTCCTATGGGATGATGGCAAGCATCTCAAAGTAATACACTTACTTCACTTCCTTCTTCTTTCCTAACCATTCTGAACTTTGTTTTGGGGTAAGTACTGCCTCTTTGATCCCGCATGGTTGCTTCTTCTAACCTGGGGACGCACCTTCCTGGTATTGCTGTTCCCCTCATAAAGTTCACTGTCATCGGGTTGATTCTGATTCATTGACCCTACACAGGGTTTCTGAGCCTGTCAATTTTGGGGGGAGCAGATAGCTTTCTCTCTTGGAATAGCTGGTGACTTGAAATCACTGACCTTGAAGTGAACAGCCCAAGGCTTGTGCCAGAGTACCACCAGGGCTCCCCGTTTTCGTTGGAGACATGTCCACTGTTTGGCTGAAAATTGAGTCATGGGGGTGAGTTCATCTCTGCAACCCACCACTCCTAACACATGTTTCTATCCAGACCCAAAGATGACCAGGGATCACAGTCTCATCACTCTGTATCCAACTAGCAAGTCTTGTCTTTTTTTTTTTTATAGTTTTAAGTTCCTCACTCCATCTTGTTCCCTTTCTATCCAGGACCTTTTAATGGGAACCCTTTCAGAGCAGTTGGTAGTGGTAGCTGGGCACCATCTAGTTCTTCTTGTCTCAGATTTATGGAGGTTGATGTTCACATGATCCATTAGTCCTTTGGATGAACTTTTTCCAATATCTATTGTAGTCTTCACTCTTCAGATAGGGAAAGACCATTAGTTATACTGTAGATTACAATAGCAGAAGTTATTATTATATTTATTAAGTGTTTAATTGCTAATTAACTGAAAGCTTTGAGGTTCAAATGTACTCGCTAGGCTGATTTATAAGAGAAACACTTGGTGATCTGCTTCAGCCAAGAAAATCCTGCTCTATCACATGGCATTTGGATGAGTCAGAATCAGCTTGATAATACCAAACAATAGCATTGTTTAATTAGTCATAGAGGTAATGATTAATTAGAACACAAATGCCTTTTTTTTGGCATTGTTGAGATGTAATTTCCCCAGCCCCGCCAAATTCTTGAGACATCCTCTAAAAATCAATAGCTTTAAAATGAAGGCCTTTTATGTTATTATTATAGAAAATGTGCACAAACATTTATTTTTCCATGTTGTCGACTGTTGCAAATATATATCTATACATTACACACATTTATCAACTGGATATTTTAGAAATGTCAATTATATCAATCATGTTGTAAAACTATTGGCAATATTCATTGCCAAATTCTCCATCCCAGTTAAAGGAAATTCACTGTTTCCTAAACAGGGACTCTGCTTTTCCTCCTGTTTCTGATCCAGTGACCACTAGTAAACTTTGGTCTCTATAAAAACCCAAACACAAACCAAGTCACAGCTGATCTAGTTATTTCATGTGAGATCAGACAATATTTGACCTTTTGTGGTTGACTTATTTCACTAAGAATGATGTTATCAAAGTTTGTCCATGTTGTAGCATGAACTAGGACTTAGTTTCTCTTTATGACTGAGTAGCATTCTATTGTGTGCATGTATTGTTGTTTATCCAAGCATTAGATGGTTTCCACTTTGTAGTTATTGAGTGGGAATGAGCATTAATGTACTAAAATAGAATGCTTTTTGATAGACATTTAAAAAATTGATTTACATACTCCTTGTATGTTGAATAATTTAATTTTTTAATGAATCCAAGGAAGCAGTTTGAATGTCAAAATTGATGAGCTGGGAATTAAGTGGTATATAATCAGAAAAAAGAAAGCATATTCTTCCCTCCCAAACCTGCTCTTCTTCCTCATTTCTATGCATCTAGTGGTCTAGGGAACAAATGTGGGTGATATCTTTGATCCCCACATTCCATCTCACCATTTAGGCTATCTAAGTGCTTCTTGAAATGCATGGTCTTCTTCACCAGTGACCCTACTTTAGTTCAGCCTATCTGTGCTGGTTGATAGCAAACCACCATCTGTTAGTTTGTTGTACTGTGGCGGCTTGTATGTTTCTATGGGTGCTAGAAGATAAGTCACCAATATTTCAAATACAAGAAGAGTCACCCATGGTTTTCTCAAAGCAGTGTCTACCATGGTGGTGTGCATGTCGTAAAGACAGCGGGAGTGG
This sequence comes from Nesogale talazaci, assembly GCA_004026705.1. NCBI lineage: Eukaryota > Metazoa > Chordata > Mammalia > Afrosoricida > Tenrecidae > Nesogale > Nesogale talazaci. Next base: position 109,529 of record PVJH01005341.1, on the reverse strand, counting down.
AGCCATTGGCATCTTCATTTGCTGATAGGACACAACTCTGAATGAAAAGACACAGCTGTAAAAATCTAATAATCAGAACTGGGAACGTACCAAGTATGGAGCTAGAAAAGCATAAGTAGTAAAAAATGAAAAGGAATGCATAAAGATTTTATAATCAGCATTGGTGACCTGAAATGGACTGGTACTGGATATCGTGAATAAAATATCATGTGGTTTATTATTCTGGGAATGATACAATCAATAGGAATGGCATAGTACACATGGTCAGAAAGGACTTTCAAAACCCTGTTCTGAAGTAAGATGCTCTCTGCAGTTGGAATATATTTATCCCTCTTCAAGAAAGCTCAATGGATACAACTATTATTCAAATTTACACCACCACAAAAGCTAGTGAGAAAGAAGTTGAAGAACTCTACCAGTGGCTTCAGTCTGAAATTGATCAAGTCTGTAATCGAGATGCATTGATAATTATTGGTGATTAGCATTCAAGAGTTGGAAACAAAGAAGAAAATATGACCTTGATATAAATGAAGCTGGAGATCACACAATAGAATTTTGTGAGACCAACAACTTGTTCTTAGTAAATATCTTTTTTTAACAACACAAACAGTAACTATACACATGGATGCTCCAGATGGAATATACAGAAATAAAACTGACTACATCTGCAGGATGAAATGCTAGAGAAATTCAACATCAGCAGGTAAACCAGGCCAGGAACTGGGCATGGAACAGACCACCAATTTCTAATATGTAAGCTGAAGTTGGTGCCAGTGAAAATTCAAATAGGTTCATTACAGACAAAATTCAACTTTGAGTCTATCCCACCTCAATATCGAGAATATCTTAAGAGCAGATTTGATTAATTGAACACTACTGACTGAAGATTTTATAAGTTTGGGAGGACATTAAGAACATCACTTATGAAGAAAAAGGTAATTAAAATGGCAATAAAAGAAAGTTCAAAGTGGTTGTCAGAAAAGATTCTGAAACTTGCTTTTCTTTCTTTTTTTTGTTGGGGGGGGGGCGCATCACTGCTCTTTGGTGGTGGGAGTAGGAGGCCCAGCCCCATTGCTGGAATTGAACCTCCATTCCAGTGGACCGCAGTCCCGCGCACAACCACTACGCTATTGGGGCTCAGCCCCAAAACTTGCTTTTCCTCATAGAGTAACTAATGCAGATGGAAGAAATAATGTTGTCAAAGGGAATAATATAAAATTTCAAAGGGTAGCTGGAGAAGACAAAGTCAAATATTATAATGAAATGTGCTATGACTTAGAATTAGAAAAACAAAAAGCAAGATCAGTGTATCTGAAACTGAAAGAACTCAAGCCCTGAGTTGTAATTTTTGAAAGATTCTATGGGAAAAATATTGAATGATGCAGGAAATACGAAAATAAAATGGAAATATACATAGTACCATGAACTAGTCAACATTGCATCATTCCAGGAGGCAAATGAACAAGAACCATTAGTACTGAAGAAGTCCAAGCTGCACAGAATACATTAGCCAAGGTTCCAGGAATTGATGGCATTCTCCCTGAAATGTCTTGACAAGCTGATGAAACACTGGTAGAACTCACTAGTCTATGCCAAGAAATTTGGAAGACAGCTACTTGGCCAACTAATAGGAAGTGATTCATATTTGTTCCCATTACAAAGAAAGGTGACCCAACAGAATGATCAAATTCTAGAATAATGTCATTGTGGTCACATGCAAGTACCATAAATGTTTCCTGAAGATCCCTCAACAACAGTTGCAGCAGGTCATTGACAGGGAGCTGCTAGAGGTCCAGGCCAGATTCAGAAGAGAATGTGGAACAAGGGATATCATTGTTGATGTCAAATGGATCTTGGCTGAAAGCAGAGAATACCAGGAAGATGCTTCTTGTGTTTCATTGATTATGCAAAGTATTTGACTGTGTGGATAATAAAAATTTGGATAACCTTGAGAAGAATGGGAACTCCAGAACACTTCCTTGGGCTTGTGTGGAACTTGTATATGGATCAAGAGGCAACTGTGCAATCGATACTCTGGGGTTTAAAATTAGGAAAGATGTGAATGAGAGTCGTATCCTCTCACCATACTTATTCAATCTATACTGAGCAAATAATCAGATAATCTGAATTATATGGAGAACATGGCATTGAAATTGGAGGAAGGTTTATTAACAACCTGCAATATGCTTGCTGAAAATGAGGATTTAAACTTCTTGCTGATGAAAATCAAGGATTGCAGCCTTGAGTATGGATTACAACTCAATGTAAAAATGACCCAAATCCTCATGACAGGACCAATAGGTAACATCGTGATAAATGGAGAAAATATTTAAGTTGTCATATGTTGTCTTGCTTGGATCCTCGGCCAAGGCTCATGGAAGCAGCAGTCAAAGAATCAAAGGATGCATTGCTTTGGGTCAACTTGCTGCATGAGATATCTTTAGAGTATTGAAATGCAAGGATATTACTCTGAAGACTAAGTTGTGCTTGATGCAAGCCATGGAATTTTCTACTGGCTAATATGCATGTGAAATTTGGACACAGAATAAGACAGACTGAAGAATCAATGTATTTGAATTGTGGTACTAAGAAGAATATTGAAAACACATTCTGGTCTTGCATCATCCTCCCCACTGGACTTATGTTTGAGCTCTTTGTTGCAGCCACTGTGTCCATCCACTTCAGGTTCAGTTGCTGCTTCCTTCTGCTGTGTATAGGATTGCTATGGTTCAGAACCAACTTGATGGTACTTAACAACCACAATAGTCCCTTATCTGAAATACATAGTTCCTGAAAATTACCTTCTAACCTCTGCTGTCTTTCTTCTCTCTTGTCATTTGATGTACAAAAGTATATAATGTTAAAAAAATCCATTTATCCATTCTGTATTTTGCTGCTCAAGCTTTTATTTTGTCTGATTGTCTATTGTTAAATAGGTTCTGTTTAACATATGTTTTCAATAGTTTCCATACCCTCACCTCTTCATTTTCTAAGAGTTTTAGTATTTTGGTTTTCACATTTAGATCCTTGATCCATTTTGCTTTGGTTTTTGTGTACAGTTTAGGACATAGATCCTGTTTCATTCTTTCACAAGTGAAACTCACAATTTTCCCAAAAGTATTTATTGAAGATACTGTTCCTCACTGAAGGGACTTAGCACTCTCACTGGAAAAAGTTGACTATAAGATGTATGAAAGCACTAGCACTTCTAGCCTATTCTTTCTCTGTGGGTATCTTTTTTTTCCTCACCAAGGAAAGTACATTCTTTAATGGCTCTTTTGGTATTGCTCTTTGGGTGGTAAACTCTAAGTTTTTGATAACTGAAAATGTCTTTGTTTTTTTCTATTAAATGACAGTTTGTCTAGAAATCAAATTCTCAGTTGATAGCATTCTATTCAGCACTTTGAAAATATCATTTGTCTTCTCATTTTTATTGCTGCTTTTGAAAAATCTAGTTACAGTTCCATTACAAATAATCAATGTTTCCCCCTTGGTAATTTAATATTTTGGTATGTTCTCTTTGTTTTGTGGTTGTTAGTTTCAGTATAATGTGACAAAGTGTTGGTTTGCTTTTATTTATTGTTTTCTAACTCAGATCACATGAGGTTTTGATCTCTTGATTAGAAAACCTTTAGCCATTTTCTTTTCAAATAAGAGTCACTTTTTCCTTGTGGATCTCCTACGAGATATATGTTGGGAGTCACTCAATCACTAAAACCATGGTCTCTTAACTGTTTCACATTTTAAAAACCTCTTTAGTTTTCAACTGTTTGGGGTGAATTATTTAATACTACTCTTTAACAGAGAGCCAGTTAAAATTATTCGTATTTTTCAAGATCTTGAATTAGTTCTTTTTTTAGGTTGGTTATTACTGTCATGAGCTTCCATTGAATTGGCCCCTGAGTCATGGTGACACTCCCCCCCCCACACACACACACACCGAGACACAATGAAATGATTGACTTCTTGTGATCCAGAAGATTTTCAACAACTGATTTTTGGGAGTAGATCGTCACATGCTTTCTTCTTCCTAATCTGTTAGTCTGGTACTGCCACTGGAACCTCTACAGCATCATAGCAGCATGTAAGCCTCCACTGTCTGCGATTGGTGGCCAAACTTGAGGGGCACAGGTTGGGAAACAAACCCGAGCACGAAAGGGAAAATTCTGCTGAACGATCATTGCCCCCTTTTTTTACATTTACTTGCTCTTTCTTCCATCTGAGTCTGTTTCTCAAATTTCTAAAAGTGACTGCTATTCCTTTGCATGCTTTTTCGAATATCCAAAAGTATTTATTCTAAAAGTCTTCAACAGTTACATAGACTCATTTCATCTGGTGCAAATTCATACTCCAAGTGTCCATCTTGTTTGGCTATTTTTCTTAGTGCTAGGTATTTTTATATGTATCTCAAGCTTGGTATCCAGGCTCAAGTCGAATGCACAAATTGCACTTTTTCTGTTTTCAACATTTCGGTTGTAGAAACATCTCTGATGTTGGCCTTGAGGAGCTCTTTTCTAGAAAACCCAAGTCCTCACAAGTGGACCAATGGTAACCTGATGATAAATGTAGAAAATATTAAAGTTGTCAAGGATGAGCCACAATCACTGCTCATGAAGAAGCAGTAAAGAGATCAAGTGCTGCACTGCACTACATAAATCTACTGTACAAGAAGAGCAGGATGGTACTTTGAGCCTTAAGCTGTGCCTGACACAAGCTACAGGATTTTCAATTGCCTCAGGTGCATGTGAAAGGTGGAGACTAGCTATGGAAGACTGATGAAGAACCCAGCTATTTAAACCTATGGTGCTGACAAAAAATATTGAAAGTACCAGGGATGGCCAAAAGAAGAAGCAAATCTGTTTTGGATAGCCAGAATGCTCCTTAGGGGTAAGGATGGTGAAACTTCATCGCATGTGCTTTGGACATGTTATCAGAACAATTCCTGGAGAAGGACCTCATGCTTGGTAAAGTGATGAGGCAGCGTAAAAGAGGAAGGCAGCCAACAAGATAGATACAGAGGCTGTAAAAATGGCACAAACATAAGAACAATGATCAGGCTGGTAGAGGACTGGGTGGCGTTTTACTATGAGTTGTAACTAACAACTATATCTTTGACTTTCTCTTTTCATATCTTAATAACATTGCCATTTGTGTGGATTTGAGGAAACAGATTCATCTGTGATGTCCTCTGTGGCTTTATCTTTGACCACCCACCACTCTCTGTGTAACCTAGGTTGTAGCTATAATGAATTACTTTGCAGTTCCAGAAGATCAATAATTACTTGCCCTTCTAACCTCACAAATTTGAATGAAATAAAATGTCAAAGAAAGTCAAGAACACCATACATGAAGAGTGCAAAAGGTAATTTAATAGACAAGAAAAGATCTACGTCAATGTCATAACAGACTCTGAGACTTGTTCTTAAATGTAGAGTAGAGAAAGTGACTGAAAGACATGATGAAGTAAGAAAATTTTAAAGAGTAGCTCAAGAAGACAAAGAAAACGTTGTAATGAAATATTTAGCAACCTTGGTTAGAAAACCAAAAGGGAAGAATACATGCAGTATATCTCAATCTAAAAGAACTGGGAAAAAATTTCAAGCTTCAAGTTTTAGTACTGAAAGATTTTATGGGCAAAATATTGAGTGGTAGAAGAAGCAACCAAAGAAGATGGGTACACCCAAAGAAGAGTAATTGTACCCTAATTGATCACCGAAAATCATTTTAAAAAGTAGCAATGATCGAGAATGGAGGCATTGAAGGAAGAAACCCAAGCTGCATTAAGTGTTACTGAGAAACGAGCCTCCACCAATTGATTGAATACCAATAGAAGTATTTCATCAAATTGATGCAACACTGGAACACACACACACACACACACACACACACACACTCCTCTATATCTAGAAATTTGGAAAACAGTTACCTGGCCAACCAACTGGAAGAGATCCAAATTTGTGGCCTTTCCAAAAAAGGTGACCTGAAAGCATGCAGAAATCACTGAATATTGTCAGTAATATCATATGAAGTGACATTTTGCTAAAGGCACTTTAAAAATGTATGTTACAGTACATTGACAGGGAGCTGTCAAAAATTCAAGTCAGATTCAGAAGGGAACATGAAACAAGGGATATTATTGCTGACATTGAATAGATTTTGGCTCAAAGTAGAATATCAGAAAGACATTTACCTGTGCTTTATTGACTATGCAAAGACATTTAACTGTGTGGATCTTAGCAAACTATGGGGATAGCATGGGGATGCCTGAACACACAAGGAATCTATACATAGACCAAGACACATTCATTCCAACAGAACAAAGGAATACAGCAGGGTTTAAAATCAGGAAGTGTGTACATCAGGGTTGTACCTCCTCACCATACTTATCTAATATGGATGCTGCGCAAATAAGCCAAGGCACTGGACTATATGTGTGGTAAACTGAGAACCAGGAAGAGAGTATGTGCAGGCAAATTCTTTATGCTCATGTTTAAGAAGGCTAGGAGGCCAGGATTCTGGTGGAGGGAGGCCTTTACATTGTTGAGTTGGAGATAAATCTCAGTCACATTTGCCTAAGCTATTCCCCACAATGTCTCCCTGTAGTAATGACAAAGTTAGGCCACCATCTTAACTCTAGAAGCCACCCATCTTGTTACATATATACCTGGTTTGTGTATACCCTCGCTCATCCCCTTCCTGTTATGTCTCTAATACAACCTCTTCTTGTTATATATATGTACGATATGGCTTGCATGCCAAAGGTTATATAAGCTTATAGGAGAATACATTTTCTTTCTCTCTGGTTCTGGTCTTCATGGAAGAGGTGATCCTTTGTATGCCTTTTCTGTACATTTTTTGGTCATGACCTGGGTTTACTCTGATGACTTGCACTGAAATGGAATGAGCTAGGGATGTATAGTACGGACAGTAGCTGCTAACAGCCAGCCTCAAGCACACTTCCAGATGACCATCAGTCATGGTGGAACGGTACTTGGACTTAGTGCTCTTTATGTGGAAAAAGGCTGGCTCACCTACATAAGTAGAGATGAGTAATTCAGTCAAGGAGGTAGCACATTTTCTCATGTTTGGGTACTTCCCCTCTGTAAGTTCCAGACCTGTTCATGCATTTCGGACTTCAGCTGAATGTCAGCTTGTAGTGTCAAAATCTCCTATTCCGTGTGAAAGTGATAAGTTTTTGTCTTCTTAGTTGGTCCAGTGTCCCCACTCACTTTAATACCCTTTATTATGTTGAAGAGAAAAAAAACCAAGGTCTAAAAATTGGCGATCTTAGCTTGTCAGTTTTACTACACTTAGCGCAGTTATTTTGGCACGCATTTGACACTAAGATTGTATCTGATTGGCTGTGCTGCATATCAACTAAGTGACGGGTTTGGTGATAGGTTTATGCCAATTTTTTAATGCCATGCGATCTATCCACACTACATTTGCGATCAACTAGTAGATTGTGATTGATGTTTTGAGCACTCCTGGTGTAAATAAATAAGAAATCCTCACAATTGAACCAACAGACTTCAAGTTGTCATGGATTTCATTTTACTTCAGTTCATAATCAACACTCATGAAGCAACCATCAAGAAATAAATTATTTTCATTGGGCAAATCTATTGCACAAGAACCCTTGAAAGTGTTAGAGAGCAAAGATGTTCTTTGATAAGAAAAGAGTACCTGACCCAACCCATGGTATTTTTAATTGTTTCATATGTGTATGAAAGGTAGACAATGAATAAGAAAGACCACAGAAGAATTGATACTTTTGAATTATGGAGTTGGGAAAATATATATAGATACCTTAGATTGCAAGAACAAACATGTCTGTCTTGGAGGAAATATATACAGTCAGATTACTCCTTAGAAGGAGTCTCATGTACTTTAGACATGTTATGAGGAGAGACCAGTCCCTGAAATATGACATGCTAATATATTAAGTTAGTGAAAAGGGGAAAGATTTTTTTTTCATTAAAAATCATGTTATTGGGCTGAGCCCCGGTGGCGTAGTGGTTGTGCACCAGACTGCAACCCATTGGGATGGAGGCAAAGGCTGGGCCTCCTACTCCCACCACCAGAGGATAGTGATGCCCAAGAAACAAAAAAAAAATTTATTTGGGGCTTGTACATCGTTTTTCACAATACATAAATACATATACTGTGCCAAGCACCTTCGCATGTCTGCTGCTGTTATCATTCTCCAAGTATCTGCTTTTCCACTTGAGCCCCTGATATCAGCTTCCAATCCTTTCCCCTCTTCCCCTGCTCTCCCTTCCCTACCAACCCTCTATACTTTACAGATTATTATTGTTCTGTCATATCTTACACTGGCCGACCTCTCTCCCAGCCCATAACTTTGATGACTGTCCTCCAGATAGGAGGTTATGTGTATATCCTTGCAGTTGGTTCCATCTCTCTACCCCACCTTCTCTCCACCCACCCAGTGGCTCTAATCTCACCACTGGCCCTAAGGGGCTCATCTGTCCTGGGTTCCCCATATCTCCAGCTCCTCTCTCTACTAGTGTACCTTCTCCAGTCCAGCTGGATTTGTAAGGTAGAGTTGGACCATGATGGTTGGGGGGAGGAAGCCTTCAGGAACTAGAGGAAAGTCGTAGACATCATCACTGCCTTGCTGAACCTTGACTGGTCTGTCTCATCCCCATGACTCCCCTGTAAGGAGGTGATCAATTACCCACCAGTGGGCCTTAGGTCCCTACCCTGCTCTCCTTCTCATTCTTAATGATGTGATTCTTGTTCTTTGATGCTCGATACCTGCTTTGGCCCCTCTTGATCACACAGGCTGGTGTGCTTCTTCCATGTGTGCTTTGCTGCTTCTGTGCTGAACAGCGACTCATTTATCTTCAAGTCTTTGAGACTCCAGACACTTAATCATTTGGTATCTGGACACCATCCATTTCTTCCACTCTGCTTATCTCTGCATCCATTTGTCTTCAGCAATTGTATCAGGGGTCAATTAATCCATTGATTTTGATTTGTGTTCTTTGATGCCTGATACCTGTTTGTTTCAGCACCTCATGATCGCACAGACAAGTGAGCTTCTTTTATGGTGAGCTTTGTTGCTCATGAGCCAGATGGCTGCTTATTTACGCTCAAGTCTTTAAGACGCTCTATCTTTTGATAGCTGGGCACCATCAGCTTTCTTTACCACTGTTGCTTATGCTCCCACATGTCCTCAGTGGGCACCTTGGGGATGTGTGCACACAGCAACACCTTGTGGCCACACTTGCTGTTGTGCTTCTGTGTGGGAATGGCCACTTCTCAGGTTTATCTTCAGGCTTTTAAAAAGGGAAAGATCTTTTAATGACACTTGACTGCAAAACTAAAAAAAAAATAACCCTCCAAAAAACCTTTCACTGCCACTGAGTCAGTTCCGACTCACAGTGACACCAAAGGACAATGTAGAACTGTTCCTGTGTGTTTCTAAGACTGTGACTCAGGAGTCATCTTTCTCTCACAGAGTGACTGATGGTTTCTCACTGCTGATCTTACCATTCGTAGCCCAACGCGTAACCACTACACCACCAGGAGTTCTAGTGGTGGCCATGATGGGCAACAATGTACTCAAACGTAACAATTGTGAAGACTCTGCAGGACCAGCTAATATTTTATTCTCTTGTGTACAAGGTTTCTATGAGTCAGAGCTGATGAGGTGGCACCTAAGGACTGTTGAGGGACACATACACTTTCTTCATTAATTATGAGAAAGAGCCAGCTGAACTCAGACTCCTCACCCAGGTCTGTTTTGGCAGGTTTCATATGACTGATATATCATCAGGTTAATACTTTGGTGTTGTCTTAGAATGGGTTCTTGAGAGGAGCAAAACCAGTATGTGTGTGTGCATGTGTGTGTTTTAAACTCAGGTCTGATAGATACAGACCCTATGTACAACCAGAGAAACTCTGTCCATTCCTGTACCATCCTCACAAGCTTTTCTACGTTTGGGTCCATTGCTGCAGTTACTGTGCCAATTCATATTATGAAGGGTCTGCCTCTTCTTGCTGTCAAGCATGATGCCCTTCTCTAGGACCCAGTAGGGTACATAGTTGTCCTTTTCCAAGATAGATCGGTTTGTTCTTTAGTCAGCCCACGAGTCAGTATTGTTCCCTAGTACAACTCAAAAGCATCACTTCTTTGGTCTTCTTTGAAAACCTTACAGCTTTCACATGAACATTTAAGGTGACTGTAAATACAATGGCTTGAGTCAGGCACACCTTGTCTTAAAAATGACATCTTTATTCTTTAACACTTGAAATGGAGATTTCCCCAATTCAATTGATTTCTTTAGTGTTGTCTTGATTGTTTGTGGATTTCAAGTAAAATAAAAATCTTGACAATTTTAATCTTTTCTCATGGCATAATGTTGCTTATTGGTTTAGTTCAGAAGATTTTTTTCATATATATATACATGTGTATATATACATAGACATTAATTTATGGAAAAATTCCATTGTCTTTTAGTTCCATTTGGCCACAAACGTTTTTTTTCTTCTGTTGCCACAAACTTTTTCTAAATTAAACGATCATTTTCTTGAGGGCTCTTACAGCTCTTATAATAATCCATACATCAATTGTATTGAGCATATTTGTACATGTTTCCACCATTATTATTGAGACATTTACTTTCTCTTGAGTCCTTGGTTTCAGGACTCAAGAAACCCTCCCAACCCTCAACAAATTATAAATTACTTTCATATTGTACACCAACTGTTGTCTTCCTTCCCCCATGGTTTCAATTGTTCATCCCCCTCGGGGTGGTGCTGTGGTTATGTGCTGATCATTGCAGTCGGTTCCCTCTTTCTCCCCTTCTCTGCCCACCTTCCCTCTACCCTCCTGGTATTGCTACTCTCATTCCTGTCCCTGGATTCTGTGTGCCATGAGCTCTTATTTCTGTGTACATGCTTTGGTCTAGAATGCAGTGAAAGGCAGAACTGGGGTCATGATAGTAGGGGGTGAGAAAGGCTCTTGGAACCAGAGGAATATTGAGTGCTTCATCACTTCTCAACTGCGCTCCTCCTGTTCCAACATCACACTTGCCCTTTTTCCACCTTAGTAATTCCTCTCAGCTAGATTGCTAATGTGCCAACACCCCTAGGATTTGTGTCCTCCTTGTTGATTTCAATTCCCTAGTTGTTCCCCTCTCCCTGGCATTATTTGCTCATCATTCCCTTTCCTCGTACCATAAACTTTTTGAAGCTCTCCTATGTATTCCTACTCATCACTTACCCATTACCTTGTTGATGTTTCATTTACAATAATAGCAAAAGAATCCTTCTCACATTAATTACCTGTGTCTGACATTATCAAATGCTGACACGTGAGACAAGAGTAAATTTATCTGAGATGGTTAAGGTTATATGTCAAATTGAATGGGTCATTATCTCACTGTTTGACAGTTATGCTATGACATAATTTGGCACTGATGCAATGATGTGGTCATCTTGCATTTTGTGATTTGAAATGAATATTTTCTTTTTTCTCATAAGACAAACCTTCACATGAGCCTCTGAATTTTGGAACCAACTATGTCACTAAGTGAAAGGGCTTAGTGTGTACGAGATGGTTTCAAAGAGTTCATGAAAATAATTCATTATATTTAAATGATATTTTTCCATTAATTTTTTGACGTCACCTCATAGATATGTATACCTCTATATATCTCATATCACACACACATACACACGGAGCTCTGGTGGAGTAGATAGTTTGGGCTGCTAAGCAAGGTCAATAGTTTGAAATCACCAGCCACGCTTTGGGAGAAAGATGGGGCTTTCCAGTCCCATAAAGAATTATAGTTTCAGAAACTCATAGGGGCAGTTCCACCCTGTACTATAGGATCACTGAGTTGGGATTGTCTTGGTGACAATGAGGTTTTTTTTCACACACATTTACAATGTACAATAAAACATAAAATTCACATAACAAAGGTAGCCGTCATTTGGTTATGTGATCATAACTGGTATTTAGAACTACCTTCTTCCACCACATATTTCATATTCCCTTTGTTCTCAGCAATCACCTCATTGTATCTGGTTCTCTGTCTGGTGGGATGACCCAAACATTCATTCCTGTAGGGTAGCAGTCTCAACTTGTGGGTCATGACCCTTTTGGGGGTCAAATGACCCATTCACAGGATCTGCCTGATTCATAACAGTAGTAAAATTAGTTATGACGCAGCAAAAAAAAATGATTTTATGATTGGAGGATCACTACAACATGAGGAACTGTATTAAAAGGTTGCAGTATTAGGAAGGTTGAGAACCACTGTTGTAGGGTCTGTATCATTAATAGTCATCTCAGAATTGGGTTGCTATAATTTTTCTTTGACTTTATCTTCTATGAGTAGTAATGAGATGTCCTAAGGGATTTCCTGTACTCCAGGATATTCTTTCTTAGTTCTGTCATAGTAATCCACTCTCTTTTGTTATTAGGATCAATCGCACCATCCCATAAGCTCTTTTCTTTACTTATTGACCCATTGATATGAGGACTCAAAAGTGGAATTCTTAACTTCTAGCTCAATGTAATCAGTACTGTGTCTTTGGTTGAAAGTTTATCTCCTTTTAGAACTAAGATCTTCAGATCCACAGAAAACAGGGTTGAGTTAACAGGAAACAAAAACTTTGTGAGCAGGTTACTAGGGTAAAATGAGTGCTTCCACTTCAATTTCCTGACCCATGAATCCTGGCTATGGGTGAAACAGAACCATATATACAAGACTGGATATAGTCTCCTGGAGGACATTGCCCTACCCCTATAAGGTATTGCTACCTAGTTGGCACTGCAACTGTTTTTCAAGGGTATTCCATCATTCTCTTAAGCCATTTACTTTCACAGTGAAAACTAGTGAATGAGCATGGCTCCCTTACTGTACTTCAGTTGCTATGTGTTCCTTGATTTGAGCCAAGGCTATGTGAGATGTCATGACTGTGGGTGGTTTTTTTTTGTGAGACTACCAATAATAGTTTTGGTAGAAGCTTACTGTACAAGGAAAAGAAATGCATATAATTGTTAATTCCAGAAAGAAGAATGCAATTTCAATGGTGAAATTGATTCAATATAGTCAATCTGCAGCATATTGCTGGTTGATCAACTCTAGGAATGGTACCATAGTAGAAATTCATGTCAATGTCTGTTGTTGACAGATGGGGCAGTCAGCAATGGCTGTAGCTAAGCCAGCCTCGATGAGTGGAATTCTATGTTGCTGTGCCTTTGTAAAACCCCTCTGTCACTACTTTGTAATGACTCGAGTGGCTGAGGAAAAAGTCCGATTGGCATTCACAGAACACAACATCTTATCTACTTGATGGTTACAATCCTTTGGTGAGCACTCATATTAGATACATTTCTTCACTCTTTTGATCCATCCAGAGAGGTGTATTCACACACCTCTTTCCCATATCTATTTGTCAACAATTCTTGATCACATTCCTTCTAAGTCCCTGACCATTCAACAACTGTCTACAGCCCATACATTAGTATCTATTCACACATTTGGCTATTTTTCCTCTGAACAAAATGATTAACTTGGTGCATTGCTTGAAGTTCTGCCCACTGAGAGGTCAGGCACAGAACGGGAGAAGAAAGTTAATGTGATGGGCTAGGGAGCATGGGAATTTGAACCCCTTCTACATGTAATTTATTTGGGATAGCATGTATTTCTCAAGCCCAATCTTTTGTATACCACTTCCACTTAATGGTGGTGTGCTGTTGTACATGACAATTTTATGATTCTGAAGATCAGGTAACACTCATTTCATGATGGAAGGCTTGGGGCAAATGGTGGTTTGGGGATCAATGACTAAATAATGAGTTTTTATTAAGGCCCGGTAACAAGTAAAACTTTTTCAGGAGGGCAATGTTTTAGGCTGGGTTGTCTAGAGACACAAATCCAGTGATATTCATATAAGTGAAAGCAAAAAAACTTTATACTAAGAAGCATGTATACACCAAGAAAGTAGCCCAGCCCAACTCAAGTTCACAAGTCCGATACTAGCCCGTAAGTCCCTCTTCAGACTCATGCAGCCACATCCAATGATGCAGAAGATTCAAAGTCCAAAGGATCCAAAGTTAGTGGGAAATATGCCAGGGTTCCAGCAGCTCTCAAGGTGGTCTGGTAGCTCTGAAGCAGAAACAAAGAGGCAGAAAGAGGTGGAGGTTCCCAGGGCTCTCCTATGAGGCCATACTCTCATGGAGATACCATTAGGCTATCACCTATTGACAGGCTGGACACTTTCATACATTAACCTGACATAAATTTATGTAACTCCCACAGAGAGCAATTACGTGCTGAGGATGGTAGAGCTTTGTTTCCAAATCCTTGAGTCTATACTGATTCACCAGTGAAGTGCATATATAAAAACCTATAGATTTCTTTCAAGAAAATGGTGCATGCAGTTGTGGAGGTTGTCAAAGCCCAAATCAGGGAAGATCAGGTGTCATGTTGGAGACTTCTCTTCATGTATGCTTCCAGGACCTGACAAACCCAAAATGGGCAAGTCAGATGGCAGGCTGCTGGCTCACAGGGCTGTGAAACCTAGCAAATCCCCAAATCTTCAGGTCAGGTGGCAGGATGCTAGTTCCTAAGAAAAAGAGGTCAAAGGAAGACAGGTAGGATGCAGGACAGTATAGGTTGTCAACTTTATTTGGCCTGCCACCCCTATTCAGGAAAAAAGATTAATCAAGCCATCCCCTCCCAGGAATTAAAAACTTTTGGACTTGTGGCAGTCTCTGATCTGTGTCAATTTCAGCACTGGAGTGTAGGGGTAGAGTCTAGCCTGTCAATCTGGAGATAGCCAAGGAGACCTCTGTGTGAGCATGACTTTCTCTGATAATTCCGGGAAATCTTGTGATATTTTCCCCTTGGAGGTGAGAGACTATAGACTCATTCTCTGGGAGATGCTCGATTGACAAGACAAGATGGCAGCATAGACCCTGAGTCCTAGGAAATGGAGGATCCAGAGACGGGCTTACCCTGATGGAACCAGACCTCTGAAGCTGGAAAAGCTTGAGACCCTTGCCAGCACTGAGATGCTTCTACCACCAATGGATACTGCTGATGGACCCTGAGGCCTGGAAATGAGGAGCCAAGGGGAGACACCTGCCAACGCGGGGATGTTTCTACTGCCAATGGATACACAAGACTCTGCAACCATTGGCCTGTGTTTGTCCAGTGTTATTGCACATGCCTTGTAAGTTGGAAGGAAACTTTATAGACTGTATCAGACATATGAGCTAACATCGGACTTAAGACTTTGGACTGGACTGTGATGCTTTCTCAATGTTCCATTCCTCTTATGTATAAACCTTTCCCTTATATCCATATGCATGTTTATGAATTTCTACTGGGACTAACATAGTCTTATAGCCCATAATCCAGAGTTTAGTGTAGGTTTCTACTTCTATAGGCCCCAGGATAATTTTAGGTGAATTCATCCATTTTGGGAATAAGCTTTGACAAACATTCACTTGTATTGGATATAGGCATTTCTTCCAGGACAATGGCCTTTTCAATTGATTGGCTTCTCCCATTGTATCTGAATATGGAGAATAATCACATAACATCTACCAAACCACTGGTAAGTAGGGCCAAGTTGACAACTAATCTTAACCGTCACAGGCATCCACCTGAGTAATATTTACTTTCAGGATTTATATAACTTGAAACTTCACTCAGTCAATATTTATTTCTCCTATTCCTTCCATGGAAAATAATGACCTCAACTGTAAGAAACAGGAGTTTTTCCTTTGACTTAACAGAGAGGCTTAGAATGAGAGGTTTACTAAAAATCAGCATATTTTATGAAGGCACATCGGGATGGCAGTTTCACAAGTGTTCAAAATAAATCTGACTCTGTATTGGCTACTCTTGCCAGATTTTTTTAATGTCTTTATTTGGTGAAGCAAGGTTAATGATAAGGACTTGCATCATATGGCAGGGATTAGCTGAGTTTCTGGAAACAGTGGGGACTGGAATGTGGGTATGCATTGTTCCAAAGAACCCGAGGCTTTTGCTTAATTTTTAACCTAAGGCTGATTGCTTTTGTGTTACTAAGGGCCTCTCCAGTCTTTGATCATCAGTAAGGACGGGTAGAGGCACTAACACTTTATGCTAATGTTACAAGATAGTCATAAACTATATTTAATGTCAAAGAATATGTCATGTATTGCAAATAACATTCTTGGACGTAATCTCAGCACACCTGTGTGGAAGCCTGAATTAAAAAAAAAACCATTATATTGTGGGTTTCAGTGTGTTCTATTCAGTCATTATTGCTTTTGCGGGGGTGGTCAGTGGCAGAGAACTAGAGTGAAGACTGTGAAAGTAACAGAAGGTTTTCTAGAAATTAATCCACACGGGGCCTCCTGTCATGCAGAATCCAGAGATTCCTCAGAAAGGCAACCTAAAGGAAAGGGCAAAGTAGCCCATTGTCATGTTAGCACAGAGCCTGGCACCTGTTTGGTGCTCACTATCACTGGGTGTTCAACAACGTGCACGTGGGGGGGGGGGGGCGCCACGGGCTCAAGGTGAGGCACAAGTGCAGCATACACGTCGTTGAACTCTACGGGCCAACAGTCGGTAATTGATGCCAAGATGATCACAGAGCAGGACGAAAGGGAACTTTAGTCCTCAGAACCCCTAGTTCCAGGGCTACCTTCACCATCCGAGCCAGCCCTCTCTCCCTGCTCTCCCAAAGGCCAGGTCAGTCCCAGGAACTGGCGAGGCCCAAGCTCTGCAGCCCGGGTGAAAGTTACCGGTGGCGCCGAGATCCTGACGCCCCTCTCTTCCCGCGCCCGGCGGGGAGCGGCGGGCCGCTTCCGGGGAGCCCGCGGCGGCGCGAGGCCAGAGCGCAGGCGGCGGGCGGGGGCGGGGCAGCGGCGAGGCCGGGAGCGTGCGCGCGCACCTCGCACTCCGCCGCCCGGGGACGCCCACTCGCGAGTCGGGGCCGGCTCGCCGGCCCGCGCCCCGTCCACCCGCCTCCGCGCGCCCCCGCCCCCCCCCCCCCCCCCCCCCCCCCCCCCCCCCCCCCCCCCCCCCCCCCCCCCCCCCCCCCGCCGGCTCCGGGTCCCTCTCAGACGTGCGTGCGCCCAACGGGTGTCGGCCCAACCGCCGCTCTGCGTTCACCGGGCCCAGGGCGGCCAAGGGACGAGGCCCGGGCCGCAGTCCCGCACCGCGTGGACGCGCTGCCTCTCCGGGAGGCGCCGCCTGAGCGAGGGGTTGCGGCCCGCGGAGGCAGCCAGGAGGCGACGCCGGCGGCCGCGGGCGACGAGCCGGAGCGGGTTTCTACTTGCCCGGGGCGCGGAGGGTCCCGCGCGCCTCGGGCCGCCGCCGGGCGGGCAAGGAGCGGGCGCCTGCCGGGGGTCTCGGACTGAGGGGGCCGCGAAGCGCTCGGCTCGGCGCCTTCGTTGGCCGCGGAGGCGCGGCAGCCCGGTCCCGGCGGCCGGGCGCGGCGGGCTCCGCGGCGGCCTCTCGCGGGGAGCGGGCGCCGGGGTGAACTTCACTGGCGGCGGAGAGGAGGAGCCGGGAGGGGGCGGCCGCCGCTCCTCCCCTCCGCGCCCCTCCCCCGCACGCCGGGGCTGCTCAGTGGCGGCGGAGGAGGAAGTTCCGCTCTCTGACAGACCCGTGCGGCAACCGGGCGGCGGCTGCGAGGGCTCCGCTCTCGGGGACCCGACTGCCCTTGGCGTCCGCCGCCCAGCTCCCCCCGGCCCCGGAGCGCCCCCGCGCCGCCGCCGCGAACCTGCGAGGCAGCGTCGGGAGGTGCCGGCGGCCGACCCGACCTCCTCCTCTTCCACCTCCTCCTCCTCCCTGCGACTCCCTCGCTCGCCGCCGCCGGGGCTGCTCGGCGAGGTGGCAGACCTTTCTTCGGATCCCCAGACTGGGCAGGCGAGCCTCGTTCTGGTTATGCCCACCCCGGGCCCCAAGGTGAAGGCATTGTGGAATCGAGGCGCCAGGGGCGGTTGAGTGGATCGCCCGCAACTCCGCGACCCACGATCACGTAAGGTTCCCCCCCCTCCCCTCCCCCGATCTGGGGCGGGAGACCGCCTTCGAGCAGCTCGGCGGGGAGCGCGGATGGCAGAACCCACCTGGCCGCCTTGCCAGGGCGCCGCTCGCCTGCTCGAATGAAGAGGAGCCCGGGGGCCGGCCGAGGACGCCCTGCGAGCTGGGCGGCCACTCAGATCTCACCGGACCGACTCGAGCGATCGTCTGGGGTGGGGGGCACCCAAGTTTGTCAGTGTCATTGGAAAAGCTTGGAAGACGCCCTGAAAAAGAAAAAAGCAAAAGCAAAAAAAGCACAATAATCCCTTAAGACGAGAACCATTGAATTCCGCCCTCCCTCTCCCCCGCCAGCTCCCCATTACATTTTTTTGGAAGGGGTCAAGGTCTTGAAGATTGTATTCAATGTATCGTCCATGCGCTATAAGATGAAAACTTTGTAAAGTCTTCTCTTCCCGAGCGAGAACGATGACTACCCCCGCCCTGCTGCCCCTGTCCGGCCGGAGGATCCCCCCGCTGAACCTGGGGCCCCCCTCCTTCTCCCACCACCGGGCTACCTTGAGACTCTCCGAGAAGTTCATCCTGCTCCTGATTCTCAGTGCCTTCATCACCCTGTGTTTTGGAGCCTTCTTCTTCCTTCCAGACTCTTCTAAACACAAACGCTTTGATCTGGGTTTGGAAGATGTGTTAATTCCTCACGTGGAGGCCGGCAAAGGGGCGAAGAACGCGGGGCTCTTCCTCATCCACGGACCCGATGAACACAGACACAGGTGGGTTGCTGTATTAACCTACGGCATCGTTTTCTTTTGGTTTGCAGTACGATGTTGACCCCCGACTTCCCCCCCCCTCCTCCCCCCCCCCGCAGATTTCAGAATTGGCTATTAGGGGGCCCAAGCTAAAAGCCCTACCCTAGAAGCTCATCTTAAAGTTCAGGTCCTTCCATGGGTGTAGAAGCAGCAGTACTGCCCCAGAGAGGTGGTGACTTCTGTGGACAGTTGGGAAGAGAGGTGTGCGGAACTCGAGCCAAAGAAATTGTGATAGAAGAAGCAGCGCTTTGCATTTTTAAAACTTCTTTCCAAAATAGGGTGTTGCTGTCCATCCTTTCGTTGAATTTTGACAGCCCTAATGGGTCTGTCTATCCCACCCCTCTCCCGGCGAAGCTCATCAGTGAACCCTAGCTTATTCTTGCATAGAACAGACATGTCATTTTTGACAGGTGATAACTGTTATTGTAAGGGTATGTGTTTGTGCTTTGTATGGAATTAGTTGGGTCCACGGCAACCTTTAAGTCTTCAGTCATGCCACTTTGTAAGTCTTTTTTAATTTTTATTATTCTTTACTTCGTGAGCCTTGTAGGCAAAGTTTATGTCTGATTTTCAGTTGTTTGCAGTTGAGGTTGGTCTGACCTCCCAG
Source organism: Nesogale talazaci (assembly GCA_004026705.1). Classification (NCBI taxonomy): domain Eukaryota; kingdom Metazoa; phylum Chordata; class Mammalia; order Afrosoricida; family Tenrecidae; genus Nesogale; species Nesogale talazaci. Next base: position 90,096 of record PVJH01005341.1, on the reverse strand, counting down.
TCCACCCCCACTCCCAGTGAGGTGGACTGTATCAAGTACCTGTTCCAACCGGCCTTATTTAAATGTGACCAGTGAGCGAGTTTACAGCCTTTTTGACCATCAGATCCGAAATCGACTCTTAGGAGGCTGTAGCCCGAGATTAGGATAAAAATGGGACCTCTAGTTAGAGTCCTAAATAATTTTTACATTCTTACTCAAAAGAAGAGCTTGGGACTGTGGTTGACTTTTTTAAACCTGCAGGTTTGGGGGCCTGCTTTCATTTTTCATTTTCCGTTTGCTAAATATTTTTTTGTCTTCCTTATTTCCTAAAATAATTCTTGAATATGTGGTAGTGGGGTGGGGTAGGGTGGGCAATATCATATACTTGGATTCTGTTTTTAACTTGACATTTGTTCTAACTTAAAAAAAAAATACCAGAACAGAGTATTGATGTGTGCATTGAAAAATAGCTCTTAGTATTTATTTTTTTTTAATGATTAACATTTAACTCAGTATTTTTGTAAGTTAGTTGCATTGCATGGTGAATTTTCAGTTTTTGGAAAAACCCATTTTCAAGTATTATTTGAGCATCTTGGGGAAGTGTTGTTTTAACCTAGTCAGTTCATTACTTCCTTGAAGGTTTTGTGATTTTTGGCTAACCTTATGGGATAGCTACTTCTGAACTTTTTCATTCCAATTTTGGTAACTGAGTTAGGAATTTTTACGATCATTTAACTTTGTATGCTTTGCTTATGCTTATTTGTATGTGTGTGTGAGAGAGAGAGAGACAGAGCGAGATGGAGAAAAAACATGAGATCTCTGTACTATTCTGAAAGTGCTGCTTTCCTTGGAAACCACGTTTCCTCTGGTACTTACATAAACCGTAATAAATATTGGGGAAAAAAAACAAACATGTCAAGACTGGCTTCAGATATCTTTTACAGCAACCGTACACTAATTATCACTGTAGTGACCTGTCATATCCTAAAATGTTTTCATTATATTTAAAGTATGGTGTAAAGTCTAAAATAAGATGATTTATATTTTAGATTAGAAAAATCCTCAAGCTGATTGATAATATCAAATTTGAATGTGCCTTTATTCACATTATTTATACACATCATTCACATATTTACATTCTATTCACTAAACTCCATTTAAAGTCATGTAGTCTCTAAGTATATATCTGTGTGCAGTATTCTTTTCTAAAATTTATCGGGGTCCTAATAAAAAAGTGAGAGGTGGGTTATCAAGTTCTAATAGGAAGGAATGGTGAATGAAACAAGCCTTGAGATTTAGGTGATAAGCAGTTCAGAGTTTGGATGGTAGTGATATCTTGAGAATTTATTGGAATCTACGAAGCCTTGGTGATTTAGTGGGTTATGTTTTGGGCTGCTAATCATAGATCAGCAGTTTGAAACCATCAGCTGCTGTTTGGGGGGAAAGATGAATTCTACTCCTATAATGTATTCCAGTCTTGGAAACCCACAGGGATAATTCTGTACTGCCTTAAAGAGTCACTGTGAGTCAGAATTGGTTTGATAGCAGTGGCTTTAGTTTAGGTTGGTTATGGACAGCAACCGTTCTAAAAGACATTTCTGTTACAGTTTTCTATATTTTCTATATTTCTATGGTTATATAGTATCTTATTGTATCTGTTTAGTATGTTTTATATTGTTGCCTACCATATCTATAAACTGTAATAATTCTTTTATTTTTAGGAGTGAAATACATTAAGAGATCATTCAGATGTAGGTTTAAAGCCAAGACTAAAATTAGTAAACATTACTAAAGTCTAATTCAGAAAGACCTTTTTATAGAATTTGATGATATCACCCATGGTGAATATCTATTCTTTAACATTTTTAACATTAAATTTTTTTTTTTAAATTGATAATATTTATTAGATTCTTTTTTTTTTTTTGGGGGGGGGGCATCACTGCTCTCCGGTGGTGGGAGTAGGAGGCCCAGCCCCACTGCTGGAATTGAACCTCCGTCCCAGTGGGCCGCAGTCCCGCGCACAACCACTATGCCACCGGGGCTCAGCCCCAAATTTTTAAAAATATTTATTCTTGAGATTTCCAAACCATCTTTCTTAATTTGGAAAATATATATTGATAGTTTAATCTTGTGTATGTGGGAAAGATGTAGGATGGAGAGGCTAGGAACCATACTTTTAACTGATAAGTCATGGAAAAGGAATCATGGCTGTCATAGGCTCTCATTCATATTACTTACGATACTTGTTGAACACTCTTTTTTTTTTTTTTTTTTTTAGTTTTAGGCATCACTGCCCTCTGGTGGTCATGGGAGCTATCCAGCCTTGCTGCTGCTGGTGGACTCTTCTTTATTAATCAGTTAGTTTAGTAAAGAAGTTAGTGCATAAATTGTAGAAGGAGACTCGGATTCATGCCCTGTTTTGTCAGAGATAAGTTGTGTGCTCTTGAGCAAGTAAGTTTTAAAATATCTCTTTAGATTTTTTTCTTCTGTATGATAATGACTTGTGGTTGTAATGAATGGGACAAGATGTATAAAGCAGTTAACACAATTCCTAGCACTTAGTGGATGCTCAAGGATATGTTTCTCTTATTATCATTAGTATTTGCAATTTTGATTGAGCCTACTTGGCTTTGAATGGTGTATATATTTTAATTTGGAAAATACACAATAACAGAGCAAGAGCCGCTGGCTGCTAGGAGAGTGAAAATCAGAGATGGCTTCACTGAGGAAGACATTTAGAATGAGTAGATTATAAAGTGAAGTAGAGATTGTGAAGGAGCTGACCAAATAGCACACAGCATATGTGAGCACCCTAAGGCAAAAGAAAGGTTAGCATCATCCAGAGAAACGTTCAGTGTGGGCAGTGTAGAGAGAAAGCAAGCAGTGTAGGGCATTGATGAAGATACTGGGTAGGTGATAAGATTTGACCTGCGTTCATGTTATTTTGCCTCCATGTTGTTTCAAACATCTCTACTAGTTGCTGGCACTCACTAAACAGATGAGGTTGCATAGAAATCACTGAATTTCTGATTTTTCTTCAGAAATCTGATAAAGCATCACCCAAATCCGGTAGCAACATTCACCTGGACCTGGGCTTTTGCTTTTAGAGGGGCATGTACGCTCCATGCTACCGCACTCAATTAAGGTGCCAGATAAGTAAATCTAAGGAATCATATTTTACTTGTTGAATTTGTAGCCCCCTAGGCAGGATCTAGGAGTGTTTATAGACTATGTTAAATATTTTGACGTCTATCTAAGAACTATGGGAAGTCATTGAAGGATTTTGCCAAAAGCAAGGGAAATACATGATCATGTCAAATTAAAAAAAGCATCACCTTGCTTGTAGTATGAGGCCTGGGTTAGAGAATAACAGAAGGAGAGTAGAATCTAGGTACTAATTGTATTAATCATGACAATGGAAATATCTGAGGAAGAATGATGGGTTCAAGAGAATAAGCTATTATATCTCACAGAAATGAATGATTTTAGTGGATATTTACATGAGGAAATTACTGTCTCCTCTGTTAAGTGTCTCATATATAATCCATAGGGGCTTTTTGGTTTGTGTGCTTAATTTTAAACTCTTTTTTGGGGTTGCTATTAGGAATATATATAGTAAATCCCACACCAATTCAAATAAATGTTTCTACATGTATTAGTGATACTGATGACATTTTTCTAGTTGAGCAACTATTCTCACCCGCCTTTTCTGAACTGTCCTTGTAACACAAATTCACTCCAGCTTTTTATCTAATCTTTCAAGTTGCTATTGTCAGTTTAATTCTATATAAACTAAGACCAAATTCACTGCCACGAGTCAATTCCGAATCATAGTGACCTGTAATTCTTTTTTCTGGGGGGTGGGGGGGCATCACTGCCCTCTGGTGGTTGTAGGAGCTATCCAGCGCTGCTCCTGACAACCATCACTGGATTTGAACCGTCATGCCTGTGGGCCGCAGGCCCACACTCAACCACTTCCGCCCCCCGGGACCTGTAATTCTTTAAGGCAACAGATAGCCTCATCTTTCTCTGGTGATTTTAAATGCTGCCTTTTTGCAGCCAACAGCGAATCCCTAATTCCCAGGGTTCCTTTTGATCCTGGATCTCACTGCCATCAAGTCAGTTCTGACTCATGGGGACAGTAGAACTGAGGGTTTCCAAGGCTGTCAGTCTTTTACAGGAGTAGAAAGCCTTGTCTTCTGAGGAGTAGCTCTTGGTTTTGAAGTGCTAACTGTGGTTAGCAGTCCAGTTCGTCATCACCATCACAGCTACTGTCAGGGCTCCTTTTGTTTTCATACAGAAAGTTCTTCAAAGAGCATAATGCCCAAGGAAGCCTTTTTTTTTTTTTTTTAAATCTAGTTAAGCTAATGTTGGTTTAAAGAAGACTTCAGAGGACGTTTTTGCTTTAAGGGGTAAAGATTATCTCAGGGCAGTGGTTTCAGGGATATACCCAACATTCTTGGCTCCACAAAGTCCATGGGGATTTTAAATTCAGTGCTGTACTTTTCCTCTTTTAATGAGAATTCTTGTCTCGCATCTTTGATCATTAATGGTATCTAGTTCTTTTGATCTCACGGTAAAAACCAAACATAAACCAAAATCACTGCCTTTAAGTCAATGCCAACTCAGGCAACACTGTATGAAGAGGTAGAATTGCCCTGTGAGTTTCTGAGGCTCTAGCTCTTTATGGGAATAGAAAGCCCAGTCTTTCTTCAGAACTGCCGACCCTGCTCATTGCAGCCCAACTACACCACCAGGGTTGCTCTCACGGTCAAAGGGTCAATTGTTCATACCCTCCAGTTCCTGCCTCTCCCTCCTCTGTGACTCTGTCTTTTCTCTGTGAAGGGCCATTTGAATATAATATTCCTGGGCCCTACAAAATGATGAACTTAAAATTAGCCAATTGTATTTGGTCAAATATTTAATTAACTCACCCATACTGTGATGGTAGTAACTGCTCCTCTTTGATGAGGTGCGTGATGTCCTCGGCTCTAGCTGATTGCATGGGGCTTTCCCACCGGTGCTCCAGGTGCATATAAACCATTATGTGCCTTGGGGGTGCAAGATGGGCTTTCGACTCCCATAAACAGTTATGCAGTCTCAGACACTCCTTGGTACGGTCTGAGTCCTCGTCAATTCAGTGGCAGTGAATTGAGTTGAATTGAGTTGGTGTGCCTTGATAGCTGCTTGCCAACTTTTAAGGTTCTAGGTATTATGTAATAAATTAGGAGGCAGAACAGAAGCCCAATGTGTGATGAAGCCAGTTAACTGGGGTATTCCATGAGACCATAATCTGGAATCTCCAACCCCCAAGACTAAATACTACAAGGTGTTTAGTTATACACAAGCAGTATCAACAGCTACTCTTGTGTGTGTGTGTGTGTGTGTGTGTGTGTGTGTGTGTGAGAGAGAGAGAGAGAGAGAGAGAGAGAGAGAGAGAGAGAGAGAGAGAGAGAGAGAAAGAGATAGAGGAAATGAGATAGAGGAAATGTATTTGTTATACAACTTTTGCTAGTTAAACTTTCCTCCCCTTGTCCACTTTAACTACCCTTGGGATAAAGTATGTGGTCAATGAAAACAAGGAATATTGTCAAGAAGATGGATTGATACAGTGGCTACAACAATGGGTTCAAATATAACGATGATTATGCAGATGACGTAAGACTGAGCAGTGTTTTCTTCTGGTATGCACAGGGTTGCTGTTAATGGAACGGACTTGACCTAACAACAACACAGCTTACTGACAGTAATTACAATAATCAGCTGAGCCCCCCTCCCCTTAATCATAGTGATTTTTCCATCATCACTAATCTTCCCTCTCCCTTCCCCCTTCCTCCTGCTCCTGTTAACCAGTAATAAACTGATTTCTTTTCATTTATCTTCCTTGCCTTTTAATGAGGTCATACAGTATCATTTTGTGAGTCAATTATTTCATTCAGTGTAATGACTTTAAGTTCCATCTGTACTGTAGCTTATTTTAAGACTATTTCTTTACTGACTGGGTAGTGTTTTGTTGTGTCTTTGTTCATTTTATTTACCCATCTGTTGATGGACACTAATGTTGTAACCAATATTGATATACTTGGTTCTGAATCTCTGCTTTCAAGTTGTTTTGTATGTAAGTAGGACTGGAATGGCTGGGTCTTATGGCGTTTAGCATCATCATCATAAGATCTAGCAATTCTAGTCCTTTACGTATAAAATAATGGTGAGTGTTTGGTTTGGTATGCTACGTTTTGTAGTGACGCTACAGGACAGATTAGAATTGACCCTGTGAGTTTCCAAAGCAATAAATAGGAGCATCTTTCACCCATGGAGGATTGAGTTAGTATTCACTTGATGGCAATCCACGATGATCTCTCTCTCTCTCTCTCTCTCTCTTAAGAGGTTCAAATCCAGCAGCAAGGCTGGGCCTCCTACTCCCACCAGCAGAGGGCAGTGATACCCCTCCCCCCCAAAAAAGAATCACACTTTTCTGTAGTGGCTATACCATTTCCATTTTTATCATTAATGAATAAGGCTCTAGTTTTCCCACATTTTTACTAACATTATTATTATTGTTGCTAACCATCACTCTCTTTGTGACTGTGGAGTATTATCTCATTGTGGTTTTGATTTGCATTTTTGTGATAGCCGATGACATTGAACATCTTTTCATGTGAATGTCTTCATTGATGAAACGTCTGTTCTAATCCATTGTCCTTTTTATGTTTGTCTTTCTGTTAAATTCTTGAAGTTTTACATATATCTTAGTTATTAGATACTTGTATAGCTACCCTGTAGTGCGACAAAATAGAATTGTTCCATATAGTTTTCTTGCCTGCAATCTTTATAGAAGCAGATTGCTAAGTCTTCCTTTCTAGGAGCAGCTATGTGGGTTTGAACTTCCAATCTTTTGGGTATATGTTAGTTCATGTAGGCTAGAGAAACAAATTCATAGACACTCATAGGTATAAGAAAGAACATTATACAAAAGAAATCGGATATTGAGAAAACATTCCAGCCCAGTCCAGATCAAGTCCATTAGTCTGATATTAGCCCGTATGTCTGATACCAGACTCATGCAACACATGCAATGATGCTGAATGCAGGAAGATCACAGGCCAGTGGGTGGGAAGTCTGTGGATACATTGGTGGTGGAAGCATCTCAGCTTTGGCATGTGTCACAGCGTAGCTCCTCCAGCTCCAGGGCTCTGGCTCCATCAGCATACTTACATGTGACTTGTTACCCGGAAGAGGAAGTGCAGAGTGTATGTCCTGCCTCCAGGGAAGAAGACAGGAGTTTCCAGAATCCTCAGGAGAAGGTGATGCCCACACAGAGGCCTGATTGGCTATGACCAGGTTTACAGGCTAGACTACCCCTTCGCTCAAGTTGACAGGAAGTTATATAGTTGCCTTCAAGACTTCTATGTGTACATAATACCCACCTTCCTGGAGTCAGTTCTGGCATTTGATGTTAGGTGTCATCTAGTCAGTTCTGGCTCATAGACTTTATGTGCAATAGAATGAAATGCTATTGGTATTATGCTTGAACCATTATTGCAAGCACTGTGCTAAACCATCTAGTGAAGGTCTTCCTTTTTTGGGGGCTGACTCTCAAATAGGGTATCTTTTTTCCGGGGACTGATTTTCTGATAACATGCATGCCCACATTTGGTGAGACCAACTATACCCATCTCTCTTCTTTGAATCGGCATAGACTTGTACTCGTTCCTCACTTCATAGGCCATGCTCTCCCCCCCCCCCACCCCCCGCCAGCAACACACACACAACTTTCTCTTTATTTTTGAGAGGTCAGATATTTTTTAATACATTTTTCAATAATTAAAAATGAAAAACATAAATTTTCTCCATTGACTCATAGTGGTCAGCAGACTTGTAGATGTTTTTCTTCATTAAAAAAAATGATCTTAAAAATTAAAAAAAAATGATCTTACACAGGTAAGCGTTGCTTAATTCCCATTTGGCAGTAATGGCGACTATGTTTCTGTCTGTAGTCCCATATATATATATATTTTTTCCTTTTAAGGGAAAACACTCCTTTTGTTTATTACTTTGCCATAAAGGTTTTAAAAACAACCCTACCC